>JAGKTI010000104.1:0-13451 GCA_018397915.1 Birgus latro
TATCTTGGCCCATTCCACTGACATGAAAGTGGCAATAGACAAGGAAGTTTTATAATAGCTGGGTCGACAAAAGAAAGAAAGAAAGAAACTAAGGCAGGAAGGAAGGAAGGAAGAAAGAAAGAAAAAGAAGAAAGGAAGGAAGGAAGAGAGAAAGCGAGAAAGAAAGAGGGTCTCAGTAAGAAATAAGGGTATGATATGGGTCGGTATTGTGACTGATGGATAATGAAGCTGAGTTTTGTTCATATCCTGTTTACGAAAGGAACAAGAAGCAGGAGGAGGATTTAGATGAACACCTATCAGATACAGGAGGAGTATTCTCAACACGACCATCAACAATCGGCTTTAAATCCAGGACCTGAATATACTTTTTTTACTCTAACCTGGTCCAGATTTTCGTCCTTTTGCATCCTCCCTCACGTAACTTGAGGCAATACGGCCCTACATTCTTTACACAGCACTTCTTCGTGACTGGCACCGTATTCTAGTGTTAATCTTCCGTTACAACGCATCATTCATGACGAAGAGGTGGCAATTTTAGGCCAAGTTAGAGGAAAAGGGGTAAAGTTCCAGCGAAATACTGGCGTCCACCCAGCAGCTGAGAGTGAAAGGAAGCCCCACCATCCACGCATAAAATGAAGGGAAGAATATCTGGTGGTGAAAGGCGGCATTATCGATACTGGACTCTCGATACGGCCAGCGCAGGTGACGTTAACATGTGTACCCCCGACCTCGTTACGATCAGGGTCCAAAGATATAAGATCTGAGCAAATACACTTTAAGGCCTTTCGAAGACTTATTTCTAGCTTTCTCTCTCTCTCTCTCTCTCTCTCTCTCTCTCTCTCCATCTATCTACCTATCTATAGCAAAAGGGGTGAAACTGCAACATACAGTGTGTCCACAAAATCCTGCAAGAATTAAAAGAAATTAAAAGAAATTAAAAGTTGTAAACGGCTTAACACAGTGAGATGCAGCTTCCCCCCCCCCTATAGAAAAGTAGGCTAATGCTTGTTATTTTAGGAGTTGTTCCTTCATTCTGAAAAAAAATTGCAGTATGTTAAGCCTTTTACAAACAATAAACTCTTGTAAATATAGCAAGAATCTGTGTACACACTGTCTATTCACTGGCGGTATTGTTTGTGGTGCGAGTGTATTTGGGGTGTGGCGTGGGAGACAGGCAGACTTAATGACTACACAGGCGAAGTTACGGCTGGGGGACAGGGGGACTTTAGAGTGGGGACAGCGAGGGAGGAAGTGAAGGTAGGTGCAGGAGGAAGTGCTGAAGCAAGGTGTCTGGAAACAGTGTAGAGTGAGAGAGTAGAGAAATGGGGATGACATGGACAATCAAATAATGTTTAAGCACAGGGAGAACGAAGTACATTAATGTGTGCGAAAATAAGAAAATACAGAGGTTAAACTTAAGATGAGTTATGGAAGAAGTTGAAATAAAGAACAAATGACGGGAGACAAAGCCTTATTACTCAACAAACAAGAAGGAGCACTCACATATTTCAACATTCGTAACCACCAACTGGTCTACGGGCCGAATATTTGACATTGCCGTGTGACCTTCAACTTCGACAGAGTACTCTCAAAATTGAATTATTGTACTTTCCTTAGCTCTTGCCCCTCCATCATCTTTGGATCAGATTAGATCAAAACTCTCTGGGTTTATTTTGCGCAGTGAGCTTGGCATTTGACCTTTTCCTGTGACATTGACCTCATCTAACTGTTCTCAGAGTCAAATCTCTTTACCCTCGTCTGAACCTGAACCTTCCCACAAAGTTTAGTCTACAGGGTGTCCCATAAGTCCAGCATCATAGGAAATTTATAGAATCTGTTCATAATGACCCCCATTATTTACAACACACAGATGCAGTGCCCTATGATGCCGGACCTATAGGACACCCTGTACACATTGGATAAAAACTTTTGAAGCTGACTTTCCATGCGACCTTGAACTTTGACCTATTGTTCTAAAAAATAATTGCTCCTCCTCCTCGGTGATCAGTATCTTATCCGTACAGTCATATCAAACCTATTTTGTTTATTCTGAGTGTTCCTATGACGCTCACGGGTCGAATTTTGATATTGTCCATTGATCTTGACATTTGACTGTTCTTATGGTCACTGGGCAGACTAAATCCAAACAGGTGCTCCAAACAGTTGATCTGATCTGAGCCAAAGGTGGTGGAAAGGTAAATTCAATGGTGAGAGTGTTGTGTCAAGGATCAAGCTCAGTGTCAAATGTAATGTCCTTAACCATCATAGCAAGGTTTTTGGACTCTCCGTGTTTATTATTATTATTATTATTATTACTATTATTACTATTATTGCTGTTGTTGTTGTTGTTGTTGTTGTTGTTGTTGTTGTAATTATTATTGCACTATTGCTCGCGAAGTTCTAACGGGTGTTATGACAAGTGTAACGTCTGACGTTATCGGTGAGGCCAAGTGAGGTGACTGATGGGGCCAAGCAAGGTGACAAGTGAGGCCAAGTGAGGTGACTGATAAGGATGAGGTGACAGGTGAGACCAAGTGAGGCGCCAGGTGAGGCCAAGTGAGGTAACAGGTGAGGCCAAGTGAGGTGAGAGGTAAGGTCAAGCGGGGTGTAACTTGCAGGAGACCCCCCTTGCCGCAGGCTAGGGTGTGTGTGGGGGTTATGGAGGAAGGAGGGGACACGGTCAGTATCCATGGCAACCAGAGCACCTGAGGGAAGGTGAACTCTCTCTCACAGATGCTGGGTACACAGGGCGGTAGTTGTATGTGTCTTGGCCGATGGATGGCAGGGATTGTAGACGGCTGTATTGGTGAAGTAGGACATGTAGACATCTCTTTAACAGAAACGGTTAATATTCATGTTAAGAAATTTTGGTTTCATAAGAAATACAATGTTGGTTGGGTTAAGGTTTTATATATGATAAATGCACACAAGTTCGTCTGTGAATATATCTCTCTATCTATACATCTGTCTATCTGCATATATGTATGTATGTATATATTTGTATAGCTTGGTAAGATATTTTCTTGTAGGCAGAGGAGGTTAAAGGCAACTATTGTTTCTACACTGTTGAGTCTGCTGTTCGATGCTTTCAATGCGTCCGACTAATTCGCTTTGGTTCTCGTGTAGGTTTATGGGAAGCTGTCCTGATGTTGGTGTGGCTGGTGACGTTTCCTTCCTTCCGGGGAATATATGACCAGTCTGAGGCATGAGACTGTTCACCCATGTGCGCATGAACAGAGTTGAGTGGGCTTCTCCTGGTGGAGTTAGTAAGCCCACTGATGACTGTGATCTAGCTTACACATGGCGTTTACAAGTGGGTGTGGGCAGTGTTTGCAGGTCGTTGATTTGTGAGTTGATTATAGGATGTCAATTCTGCCCTGTATACTGCTTTTAAGGACATGAATCAGCGTGGGTCTTTTTCACGGTCGATAATTTTGGTACCTTCATCGTGGTGTTGCTAAGTGAGTGACGTGTTGTGGCTGGTTCTGTTGTGGTTCTTAATTGCTCCATCCTACAGGTGACAGGTGAGACGCAGAGGACGAAGCTGTCAAGGAGCGTATCAGTCTTTATCTCTGAACCCACACAGCCAGAGTATAATATTAGACCATGAGAGGGGGAGAGTTGTCCAGACCATGAGAGGGTGAGAAAGACCATGACAAGGTGTGGGAGACCATGACAGGGAGAGAGAGACCGTGACAGGAGATGAGAAAGACCATGACAGGGAGAGAGAGACCATGAGACAGGGAGAGAGACCACAAGAGGGTGAAGGGCTAGTCCCAACGTTTTCAGGCTCTTATAATTCACTCTCACCTGAAGTAAAACGTCTGTTCTTACCTGGAATTTAATACTAGAGTCATCCTGATCAAGTGAGGGTTAACCTGAATTAAGGTCGATTATTAACTTCCCATTTACTGGTCGACGAAGGGATTTTTTAAGCTGACACTAGACGATTTTTGGTGAGTCGGGCAAAGGTTTGGGCAGGCAGAGGGAGTAAGCTGTGTTATTCAGCTTGACAAGGCAGATAAGGGAAATATAACGCCAGTGACCCGGAACAAACTCTTTCATGGAGCTAATGAATTAAATGAACTGGGTGTTTGCATTAACTTTATTCCCTGCAAAAGTTCGTGGTGTGAAAAAAAAAAAAAGAGAGAGAGAGAGAGAGAGAGAGAGAGAGAGAGAGAGAGAGAGAGAGAGAGAGAGAGAGAGAGAGAGAGAGAGAGAGAGAAACTATGCATTAAACCCCTTAAATTCTTATGACTCAGCTGAATAAAATCGTAGAGGGTAAGTTGGAAGAGAAGAGTAGAGTTGTCCCGACCATAAGAAGGTTAATAGCATCAGCAAGAACATCGTAAGATCCCAGTATTTACACTTAGCCGAAAATAAATCGTATAAGGCTGGACGGAGGGAATTATTTGACAGGACGTGAGTGGCTGGTGAAAAAGGAAGAATATTATACTCTTTTTACTCCATCCTGGTCTTAAACTGCCATCTCTCCATCTCGAAAGCTGAGTCGTTGCAATAGATTAACCCTTATATATGATACTAGTCAGGAAGAAGTGCTATGAAGGATGCAGGGACGTAGCAGTGTCTTCGTTTCCCTCTGAGTTGCATGAAATAGGTTGAAAGAACGAAACTATAGGTCAGGTTAAAGTAAAAGGAGCTTAGTGGCTTTTTCCTGCGTCTGGGAGAAACTTTTTATTTATAAATAGCCGACTGGTTGCTGAATATGAAAAAGAATCTTGTTTGCCCTTATGTCCTTATGTGGATGCAGTTTTTACGTGTAGGAAACTCAGCACATGCAGTTCTTTTTTGCAGGCTGGGGTCAAAGTCTCATCTTTTCACAAACACCCCCTCCTCTCACTGGCTCCCTTCAACCTCACTTTTTGTCACGGTGATGTATCTCTCTCCCTCTTCTACCGCTGTTTCATAGGTCACTTCTATTTTAAACTGTCTAACTTCTTCCCTTCCACGTACGGAGGGCGTACTCTTACTCATTTCCTGTCAAAATCTAATGCAAGAGTAAGCAGATACTCTTAGTCTTTCATGTATGCAACTGGTCATCTCTGAAGTATCATCCTGTATATGTTTCTCCCACTGTCTATAATTTTCATTCTTCTAAATGCAGTGTGTCCAGGAATCTTGAAATGAACAGATTTTTTTTTTTTTTTTTTGCAAGTTCTCGGCCTTTCTTTGTTTTCAGTAAAAAAACACACACAACTGTCACCTTCAGTTTAATAGTTCGTCCTCAAAGTGAAAGTATCCAGAAAGAAATCCCAGAAGACCAACTTAAGTCCTGTTCAGTGCTCTTCGATGTGGCTTCACCAACACATCACAAAAATACTCATACATCCCCTTTTACCATAACACCTTATACCATGTGATATATCCCAAGCGCATCACAATAGAGGTGATGACTGATAGTGCATAAGGTACCGGGGTAAAGTATCAGGGCTTCCAGAGATCAGCCATTTGTCATAGCTGGACTGGTGAACCTCGGAATTGAGACTCCGAGCCTGCATCCAAATTAGGATAATTAATTAACATGCACCTGGCAAAAGTTGAGGTAAAATTTTAGTGAGTTAATAGTTACAGTATTTGATTTACAGAGTGCTTTCCAGGGCTTGGAAAAAAAAATGTTCATGGATATTAGGTGCAAAATTAATCATCAGGAATATAAAACCCTCCTTATCCTTCGTGTGAGAGATGGATGTTCAAACCGATTAATACACTCATGTCCTCTTATAAACTAATCTTGCTACCATCATATGACTTAGTTACTTCATAAAAGATACCTCGTATGAAGATGGGTAGTAGGAGTCTTCTTGAACCTTTTGAGTAGATGTTCTTTCTCATCTGCATAATATCATCTGATGGTAACAAGAACTATACATAAAAAACACAATAGTAATGAATTGGTTAAAATGTAATCAACAACAGCTAATTAAATACTTCAAATAATGCGTACATGCTTGCATTCAGTTATTACCCAACCTACAAATAATGTTCCAGAGGCAATACAATGCGCCTGGTCATCAAGTAAATCACCTTGCGTAAGAGATCGAAACTCCTACAGGTAACTAAAAGTGTATAGATAATGACATGCTATCACAGGTGTAGATTGATGTCCATATCTAAGTGCCCTGGATTAAGATAGTCAGGCACTTAGTTCCTACACTTGGATGGGGTCAGCATCAGTCCGGCCATTACTGTTGTCACTAGAGAGGAATTATCAACTGTATGACAAAGATCCACGTTTACTTAATTGTTGGATTCAGTAATTACTCTGTTGCGTGGATGTTACAGTGCTGTGTGGATGTTACAGCTGAAATGTGTTGCAGTGTTTGCAGTGTTGTGTGAATGTTACAGTACTGGGAGGATGTTAGTGTTATGAGTATACTGCGGTGATGTGTGAATATTACAGGGTTGTGTGCATGTTACAGGAATGTGAGGGTACAACAGAGCGAACGTTTCTCTCTCTCTCTCTCTCTCTCTCTCTCTCTCTCTCTCTCTCTCTCTCTCTCTCTGCCCTAAGTACACCATACATCCCTCCTCTCTCGTTCCATACATACACTACCATTCTCACTTGAACCAGATCATAATAACTTTGCTGGCGCTGTTTCCCGCAAATGACACTGTAACTTTTAGGTAACGAGATGGGGAGTATGGGTGTGTGTGTGTGTGTATGTGTGTGTGTGTGTGTGTGTGTGAGAGAGAGAGAGGGAGAGAGAGCGATGGGGCGGGGAAGAATGAAAGTATTTGAAGACAAAGTAAAGTACAGTGAGGAAAGAGTGTCTTGGTTGAAAAAGAGGCGGCGAAAGAGAGAATTTCTAAAGGTGCATCATACACCTGAAAGTGGAGGTAGAGACAGTTAGGAGATAAACCCCTTTAGTATATTTATATATTTTTTTAATCAATACTAGAGAAGACGACTTGTGGCTCAAAAGAAGTTACATTAACCTGTTCAAAACCTCTAAAACTAGCTCTTTTTCTCTATAAATTTCACCTCAGTCTTTCTTCTCCTTAAAAAAAAAGAGTAGACTTATAGGAAAGGGTGGTGTAATTTTTCCATGACCCTGTCCCCTATCCTGAGCGGAGAGGATGAGAATGCACGTTGTGTTTCCTTCATCACACCCTGTTAACCCCTTCTGATAGAGATTGTTTTTTTTTTAATTCTGGCTAAGGCTAAACGGCTTTATTCACTTTCATGAGAAGTTTTCTTGGGCTGCGTGGTTTGGAGGCAGTCTCCATGATTACCTTCAACCAAATGATACGTCTTTTCGTCTAGGGGTGGAGGGAGCTAACGCCAGATAAGCATACTTAGAGACATCCTTGGTCTGAGGAAGTTAGGGGAGAGTCAAACCACTACCAAAGCGCACTCAAGTAGTATCAAAATGAACTGAAACATAAAGAACCTCCGGATGATGATCTTTAGTTCTTCACATAAAAACACACAAGGAAAAAACAAACCTTTGGTGAAGCTGTAGTCGCTGACCTCCATATCATACATTACTGCTGACACTCGTAAATGTAAAAAAAAAAAAAAAAAAAAAAGTAGATTCTGTTAGTCATGGATCAAAGGTTACGTTTTATATATCTGCCGACGTGGATGTCATTCCTGATGTTGGGAAAAAAATGTTTAGCAAAGTCATAACAAAATACGACGTACTCTGAAAGTTCAATACTGCTTGATAATGGGCTTAACATTTACGTAAGGTCAAAGGTCTTCTAATTCAGTAATGTTGTCCAGTGCTCAACCTAGGTCAGATAGGAGGACGATGGTGTAATGCACGTAATTAACCCAGCGGAGTGTCATCACCACTCATTAGAAGTATATATATTCCCAATTATCGGCTTCATGTTACGAATTCATGAATAATTTTTCGTCACATCACCAGTTCCAGTATACTGTATGTAGTCTTCATCTATCGATAAACTAGTTTATTAATTTTTCATTTATTTTTCATAAATTCACAGATTATCAACTAGACTTTTGTACTGACAGGCTCATGATTTGTCGAGGGCGATAAAATAAATTAAAAAGTCATGGATGCATACTGAGCTGAAATACTTTTAACAAAGCATTATTTATATGTTAATTTTTCAGACGCTGTAGGAGTAAGATCAGGCAGACAGGAAAGGTCTAATTGATCAACTGCTGTTTACCTTTACGAGTCTTCCATTGTACAGGTCAGTGGGTACCCTGTTATCAGTCACTATCTATTTTTAACATATTCCAACCCTCGCTTTCAATCTCTTTCAGTGCTCACCCAGTCTGCTTTATTTTCTGTCCTACTTTTGCTTTGACATTTTTCTTCTGTTCTCTTCCACGTATGATGCTTCTCTTTGATATTCTTTCAGTTCTCTCTTGCGAATGCGGAGGAATTCTGGCGTTTGTTCCGTGTCATTCTTTTTATTCCTTATTGCTTCTCTTTGCCAATAATTACGTCATCTCTCTTCTTCGTTTTCACTCTTCTCGTTTCTCCATTCCTCCACTCTCTCTCTCTCTCTCTCTCTCTCTCTCTCTCTCTCTCTCTCTCTCTCTCTCTTTCTCCCTCTCTCTCCCCTGCTTGCTAGTCAATAAGGGCGTAAGTTATGACCTTGTTTACCCATCCCAACACACACACACACACACATGCACACACACACACACACACACACACACACACACACACACACACACACTCAAAGCCTATATTCTTTACACAAACGTGATTAACAAGCATTTCCCTGTATCTCACCTTCTCTTCTATTTTATTATTGGTATCTGGGGATGTTTTTAATTGAGTTTAGGAGAAAGTTTTCGAGACGGATGGAATGGATTCAACCTTCATTAATCTCATATTTTACCCCAGTGCTCTGCTGACCTGAATAACAGCGGGTGGGAGCCAAAAAAAAAAAAAAAAAAAGAGAGAGAGAGAAGAGAAAAGCAAAGAAAAAACTAACGCCTACGGACTTGTTGTTATTGTTATTGGTTTTTGTTATTGTTTTTTGTTTTTGTTGTTGTTGTGAATCCAATAAACTGCAAGAAATCCGCGACTTCGTCTGGTCGCTTCCGCAGACTTTTTCTTGAGGTTGTGTCGAAGAACTGTCTGTGTTGTGATGGAGTGGTGAGTGTGGTGAGTGTGTTTGGTGTGAGAGGCTGCACTGTAATCTGACGTCCTCGAAGTGAAGGGGTTAATCACGGCTACCCACGTCCAGGAGCTTTTATCACTTCACTCCACTGACACATGTTGCGTTATATTCTTGCTTGCTTCAGGGAGTCTTTCTTCAGCTAGATATTTTTGTAACTGGAAGGGTTTGGTGATAATTATAAATAATCTCTTTACTCCTCTCCTAAGTTTACTCTCATCCTCAGTTTAATTCTTGCTGTAAGGCGGCTTTGACCTCTGTTACGACGCTGCCATGGTCTTTTTATTGTAATTAATCGACCAATCCTTTGTTAAATAAAAATTATTATAATGATAAAGATAAAATGAAAAAGACGTCACTGGTTTCAACGGGTTAACCTGCTCGCTTCGAAGGGGTTTTTCCTAACTACAAAACTCGTATTTCTGCTAGAGGCTTTTAATTTTGCTACAAAGTTCTGATTTTGCTACAAGTTTCTGATTTTTATACAAATGGAGGCAGATCGCGGCATCGACCCTCGGCTAAAGGTCCCTACAGCAACACCCAATGCAGCTCGAGAGACAGGTGTTGTAAAGCCCACTCGCACCTGCCGCCTGCCTCAGCAAAAGTGGCGCTTGATTGTTAAACTTTCGACTGGTGCTGGCTGTGTGTTGCTGCTTGCTGCTTTGCTTCTGCACCAACGCCACGCCAAGGTTCTCATTCTTGTCAGTTTGGGAGACTCCATAGCACTTCCTCCTTAGCGACTTATCTGTTTAACGGTGTAGCATCTTGTCTTTTATTTTTTTTTTTTTTCGCATCAGGAGTGTAGGAATTCACAGCTGAACTTCCCAGTGCCCATATTTAAGGCTTTGGTCTGTCGCAGTTTTATTATGCATGAGGTAGATACATGACACTGCCTCGTACGCCATTGGATCCAGGGAGTTTACTCAACTTCCCTGCACTCCCTTTTTACCTATGACTAATTTAATTCTCTGCTAACATCATTTTTACTGTACAGTCAGCGATGTGAAATTGGCTAGTAATCCAGTGTGTCCATTTCACATTTAGCCTACACGTATATGCCTGTTTCTTCTCCACGAGGCACCATATCAGAGGGAATCATCAAAGGACAGGGAAACATACTAATCCTTCCTCAGCAGGGGATATTAAGGGGTAGAAGAGATGAAACATTTGGCTAACGCTTGTCCCAACTTCTGCCTCTGTTCCTCTGCTCTTGTCTCCCTCCCTGTCTCTGTCGCTTCCCTAGCACTCGTGATTCTATTTCTGGCTATAATCCTATCACACTGTCTCTGTTTTTCCCCATCCCCTCTGTTCCTCTCCCCCCCCCTCTCTCTCTCTCTCTCTCTCTCTCTCTCTCTCTCTCTCTCTCTCCAGCTATTTCTTCTCGTCTTTTTTCCTTTTCTTTTCTACCTCAGTTTCTTCTCTCCCTGTCTAGTGCGGTTTCGGTCTCCATCTCTCCCTGTTTCTCCCTGTCCCTGACTCGTCTTTTATTTTCTTTCCCTCACCTACGTCTCCCCCTGTCAAATTCATCTTTGGTCTAACTCTCTCCTAGTAACACTCTCTCTCCACCTATCCCTCCATTCTTTCTCCTATCTTTCTCCAGCTTGTTCTCCTGTGTAGTGCAGTTTCAGTCCTCCTTTCTCCCCGTTTCCCTCTCCCCTTGTTTCTCCCCCTTTACTTTTTCCCATCTATTTCCTCAGCTACTTTTTTTTCCTCCGTCAAGGGCAGTTTGGTCTCTCCCTCTCTCCCAGTCTTCCCCTTTCCTTCTCCCCCTCTCTTTCTTTTTATCGTTTCCCCCCCAGTTCCTTCTCTTGCAGCCTACCACACTTTTTGACCTTCCTCCACTTCCGCTTTTTCCTTGTCATCACATATCCAGAGGTCTGACCTGGCTTTCCCTTCCCTCTGTGTGATTGGGTCGCTACAGGTGATTTGATAAAGTAAGGCAGAGTAAGGTGAGGCTAATGACTCCTGGTGCGCGAAGCATTAGAGTTGTACACCCAGAATCAAAAGTTCTTCGACTTTTTCCTCCTGGTCTGGCGATGGAAAGTATCATGAGAAATATTTTTTATGTGAAAGCAACATGAAGTACGCAACAAAAGCGTCTGGGAAGGAAGGGTGGTTTTTAACGCTGAAGGAGGAATGAGAAATAAGGGAGGGAGGACACAGTGATAATAAGAGACTCGGGTAAATATTGTTCAGGGCTGTACGTGGTGAGTCCAGACATTCATTCCACAGTGGTGCTCTTCCCGTAAAGCCACGAGTGCGCCCATCCAGATTACAATGCGGCCACCACCCGTCTGTGCTTCAGGAGGAACGCCAAATATAGTTCACATAAAATTCTCTATCCCTCTACTGAAATGATGTCCCTTACTCCCCACTCTCACAAGACTGTGTTCACCACGTCAGGAGCTAAATTTTGGGAAATATGCGGCAACGACCAAGTCCCCAGGGTTGTTGTCCTCCATGGTGGCTGAATATCTGTATTTCGTTTAGTAAGGGAAGCTTCGTTAACCTTCTTCCGTGGTTGTCTATTTGGCATCTTACGCTTTAGTGTTCCCGTGTATGTGTGGATGTCTTTCTTTTATACCGATATGATTTGCATCAGTTAACGCACAAAAGGTGTCCCGCGTGAAATAAATCGCCAAGAAATAGCTATTAGGAAAAGTAAGTCAACGAGAATTCAGGTCGCAGCGAGGGTGGCCACGTGCTGCCGCCAGGTTCAGTCAGCGATGAGCTGTGACCGAGGCAGGGCCAGTGTCAGCCGCTCTTCCTCTCACTGGTGCCACTGCCACCACTAATTCCTGTCGGATCTGACGCGATGCCTCTTTCTCATCACACGTTCTTTAGTTATTATTAATGTAGCCAGATTTCGAGGAGTTTGATCAGTTTACGGTATGCTAATCCCATGCTACCTCCTTAGAAATGCAGGGGTCCGAGGCTAGGCTACCGTGGTCCAAGGCATGACATGATAGAAAATCCTCCGGTAACCTCGTGGGAATAGAGCTGATGCGCTTATAAAGGGCGACACTCCGACTGGGGCGTTCTAATCAGCTAACATTTATACTGACAAATTCCAACGAGCCTGACCAATCATGCCAACGAGAAATTGTAATAAAGAGACTCACAGAAACCCTTTTCACTGTTTAATCTACGTTATGCCTCGAACTGTTAAGAAGCCATTCAGACATTCAGTTTCACGTACAGTATATTGACCCATGTGACTGCCTGTCTATAGAAAAGTTAAGAGTGAGGATAACTTCAGAAAACATTTGCCTAACTCTCCCTCCTGTTATCGCCTCACTACGCCGCTACCCTGTTAGTGGAGGAACGGAAACCCGGGTTAATCTTTTTCTGCTTAACCCCTTCAGGCTCCTATGACTCACTACCAGCTGAGTAAAATCCTCTGGCGTTCGCAGTACGGTACTAGAGTTTTCTTGAGCACAGAGGGATAACAGGGCAGGATTAAAAGAGGCTCCTATGACTCATTTTGTGTTGGATAAAATGGCCTGCCGTTAGCAGGAATAGAATGCTAGAGTTGTGGCGACCGTGAGAGTTGAAATCCATTCATCTTGAAAAATTAAGGTGTGGCAATAGATGAACACCACAGTAACGTTGCTAGTCACGAAGAAGTGCTACGGAGAAGATGTAAAATCGTAGATCCGTGTTAATCTGCCACTGACCTAGGGGGGAAAAAACGCAAAAGGAGGACTCTGGACCAAGCTAAGGTGAAGAGAGTATAGCTAAGATGGACGACCTGTAATGAAGTGTGGTCAAGATGAGGACAGGCCAGGGAAGCAGGGATTACTTTCGCCAAATCCGCTGCTGCCTGGCCATTCTAGCGTGTGTGGCAGGTGAGTAAAAGGAACAGTTTACTATATTTATTTTTCAACTCTGCTTCATCTGTTATTTTCGACTCCATTAAATCCGATAACTTTTTAAAAATAATTCTTGGTGTCTCCAGAGAGCGGGATGAAAATGTAGACGAGAGAGAGAGAGAGAGAGAGAGAGAGAGAGAGAGAGTCTTAGTAATACGTTTAGTGAAAGAAACAAACTGAAATAGCCGATGAAAGAAAAGAATAATGCCGGACACAAAACATATCAAGTAAGGAAGATAAAGCACTGAGGCCCTTCTGGTCAGGTAAGAAGGTTCCCAAACACCTTTTCCTTAGCGATTTATGTTGCTTACACCTTGCTATTCTCTTGTATACTCTTTATATCTTTTCATTTCCAAGACTGATTACATACATACCACAATGTGGATTTTTAATGAGGTATAAGCATAAATAAATAGGTAAGTGAATTTCTGTGAGATGAAAAAAGCAAAA
>JAGKTI010000104.1:18166-31885 GCA_018397915.1 Birgus latro
ATGTTAGAGACCTTCTTAATCCCACTGCGATAGGACGAAGGAAATGGGAAAGGTGTAATCGCTTCAGTCAAAGTACGTTATATATATTTCATTCCTGCTGTGACTAAGTGATTTTATTTTGCTTAGTAAGTGACCCAAAGTAGCAAACACTAGAAAATGATCCTAGTCACGAAGAAGTATTAAGGAAGTAATGTACAGCTGTTGTTTTGTCTTTTTTCTGCCACTCAGCATTAAGATGAACTAAGCAGCGTGGGAATGCTCTTATAACTGTTGTCTCAGAAGTGCACGTCGGTAGGATGAAAGTAGAAGGCCTGTGGGTTTGTGTGAGTTCGAAATGGCTCCTGTGAATCCCTGGCAATGGTTTCCTTTCACTGCTTTATTTAGAGGAAGTGGAAAGTTACTCTCTTAAATCTGGCTACGTATTTTTTGCTGATTTTTCTTTTTCTTAGATTATTTTCTTACATTTTCAGAAACCTTTTGTAATGACGAGGCTAAAAACAGTTTCCTATAACCCCTACACAACCTAATTTGTTTCACTAAACTGAATAAAACCGTCTGTCGATAACAAAGGTGCAATTAAAATGTCATCATCTTCAAGGGGTTAAACGTTAACTTGGAGCGACGTTACACAATTTTACATGATTGAAGAAGATAAATCACATATTTGATGTTTTAGCGTGTGTTTTGGTGAGTGAAATTTGCTCTTACTGCTGGCGAAGATTTTGACAACGTTTCCATGTCATTTGACTTACATGTATCAGTTTATTCTGCTGTGGGCATCAGTACGTGGTAATAGGCTTTGTGTTGTATATCGTAATACCTTAAATATTATATTAAATGCCAACTGCTGTTATATCTGTATTTAAATTTGATGCTTCACGTGTGGGATTGTATAATATCTATCTATCTATCTGTCTATCTATCTGTTACCTCTCTCTCTCTCTCTTTCTGTGTGTAATAATAATAATAATAATAATAATAATAATAAACGGTTTATTAATAATGCAGTCCTGGGACTGAAGATTTGTACAGGGGGGTGGATTATATACCTTATTCTAGGAGCTAAAACTACCTAAATCTAAGACTTAACATGTAACTACGGTCTACTGTACATTGTTTATGCCTCGGATGATGGTGGGGATGGCACTTCGTCTGTACCTATCCGTGCGTGGGGCTTTCAAGGGCACGAGTTTGTTCGTGTGCCTCGTTGTTCTAGTGGGGGGCGGCGCATCAGGTGGGAGGAAGTGCCGGTGTCGCTGACTGCTCAGTAAGCCTCCACCGAATATGGTGAGTGCTTGCTGGTATCTCTCGGCCAGCGTGGGCAGGCTCAGGCTAGTTAGGGCAGTGTTGTAGTTGACATATGCAGGGCCAAGGATGACTCTGCATGCCCTTTTCTGGACTCTCTTCAGCTGGTGTAGCTGAGTGGTGTTCAGGGAGGATGACCAAGCTGGAGAGGCGTAGACGAGTTTAGGGAGGATAAAGGAGGTGTACACTCCCCTGAGCTCGCTCGCCGGTGTTCCCAGAGACCTGAGCCTGCGCAGCATGTAGAGGCGGTAAGATGCTGCTTTCACCACACTGGCCACGTGCTGCCCCCAGGATAGATGGTCGTCCAGGACCACGCCAAGCAGCTTGAAGGTGTTGACTACCTGGAGTGGGTGGGGGCCGATGGTGAGCTGGGGTGGTGGTACAGCTGTTTTTGACGTGCAGACGTGCATCACCACGGTCTTGGTGTGGTTAATGGTTATACTGTTGTCCTGTGTCCACGTCTGCAGTCTGTCCAGCGTGCGCTGAAGCGACGTGTAGTCTGGCGCCCTGTTGTTAACGGTGATGCCGACAGTGCAGTCATCCACGTATTTCCAGCGATGTGGGGTGTCAGTGAGGGCGTCATTTATCATCATCAGGAAACACAGTGGCCCCATCTTGGTCCCCTGGGGCACCCCGCAGGTTAGCTGGCGAAGCGAGGAGACATAGCCCTGATAACGGACGGCCTGCTGGCGGTCAGTGAGGAAATCAGCCAGCCACGCTATCAGGTCAGGGTAGAGTCCCAGATTTATGGCCTTGTTAATGACAACAGAGTGATCTACAAGGTCAAATGCCTTTCGGAAATCCACAAAAGCGAGGGCAAGAGAGGTGTCGCGTTTGTCCAGGTGGCTGTGCATGAATTCAAGACAATTGACTAGGTAGTGGGAGGTGGAAGTGGCTTTAATATTTCCAAATTGTCTTTCATCAATGTGTTTAATAATTTTGGAGTAAGACCAGTCAAACACAAAATCTTCACAAATAAGGCTGGGGATGGGGGTGATAGCGACTGGCCTGAGGTCATTGAATGACTGAGGGTTTGTTGTCTTGGGGATTGGGGTGACATATGAAATCTTCCAGTCCCCAGGAACTGAACTTTGTGAGAGGGAAGCTTTGATAATAGAACAAAGGGGAGTGGCGAGCTCTAAAGCAAATTCTTTATAAATTTTGATGGGGAGGTCAGTTGGGGTAGTGGCTCTGTTAGATTTGAATTTTCTGATCCTCGTGACAATATCAGCTTCATGGACAGAGTGGGGAGTGGAGGGGGAAGGCAGGTAGGCAGGTAGAGATGTGGTGGTGAGAGGGGGTAGAGTCTGACAGATAGCGGCAAAATGACCGTTAATTTCCTCTGCCGCTATCTCAGAGGGTAGGTGTGAAGTACAGGGGAGAGAGGTGGAAAGTTTTTGTAGACCGCACAGCGACTTGACCTTGTAGAACCACTGACTGCTGTTGGCCTGTTTGAGATGGTGAACTTTATCTGGGTAGTACCGTTTCTTAGCTGACTTTATCTCCCTGATGACTCTGTTCCTGACACCTCTGTAAAGGACAGGATCTGTGTGGTATAGCCTGTCCCTTTGGTGGAGGAGGCGTTTGATGCGGGGTGACATCCAGGGGGCGTCGTTGGGGTGCACTGCAACGCTCCTGACGGGGAAATAGTGGTGGTATGCCTGCATGCTGGTGTTGACATAATTCTCCGACTTGATGTTCACGTCCTCTTCTTCTATCACCTCGGTCCAGGGATGGTGGGTGATCCATTGCCCAAACTCTCTCAAGGCTGAGTCAGGCATGGGCCGGTAGGATCGGGTGACAGCTGATACCGGCACTCGGGTGGTAGGTGCAGGCCTCCAGAGGACGGTGAGGTGGTTGCTGCGCCCTATGGGGGGGGGGGGGCTGGGGTGGGTGGTACTGGTGACCCAGGTCAGACAAGATAAGGTCGAGGGTTGTCTGGTCATGGGTAGGGAAGTCCACGACTTGGGTGAGGTTCAGCTGGTGTTGAATGTCGCTGATATCCAGGCGGTTAAAATCCCCACAGATAACAAGCCTTGCCGCCTGGTATCTCACCCTGAGAGCGTCAGCAGTGTTGATAAGGTGGTCTGCGAGCAGCTGTGCCGTGGTCGCGCGTGGAGGGTGATACACAACACAGACGATGATGGAAGCTGTGTTGCGGGGGTGGGAGGGGGGTGTCACTCTCACCCACAGTGCTTCCACGCCGTCAGGCACATCAACACTGAGTAGTGAAGGACAGAGGGCACTGCGGCAGAACAGCGCAACACCTCCCCCTCTACGTCCCGTCCTAAGGTGGTGGAACAGCTGGTAGTTCTCAATACTGCACACCTCAGGCACTGTTTGCCACACCTCCGTGATGGCCACAATGTCCGCATTCGACTCACGCACTGTCACTGTCAGCTCATCCACTTTGTTTGCCAAGGATGTTACGTTCGAGAGGAGGAAGGATGGGAGGCTGTACCAAACACGCGGCACTTCAGTAGAATTATAATCCCTCGCCTTTTTCACTTTCTGCTTCCTCCTGGTGGCAGTGTGCACTGGTATAGAGCGCACCAAGCTCCTTCCGCCCCGTGAACCCCGGCTGTGAAACAATTTCAGGTTTTTCAGCCGCTCAATCACATCACTGGGCGGGTAACCGGACCCTCGCTTGTAGCTTCGAAGTTCACTGGGTCGGTATCGCAGTGTAGGAATGCACATTGTTTTAGTAATCACCAGACCACTCGCTTGTGCTACAGTTAGACCGCGTATTGTCTTAGTCTAAGTGAGAGGGGCTGGGGAAGGGGTCAACAGGCTGACCCTGGCGGCTCGGGAGCGCCTGAGTGCACGACCTTCCCCGACGAGGTCAGGCGTGTGTGTGTGTGTGGACAGAAGGGGGCAGAGTGTGTGTTGCAGAGGGGGCAAGCAGTGAATTTAGAACAGCACACGGTGTTATATCGATAGTGAAAAATGCAATATTGTGAAGAGAGAGAGAGAGAGAGAGAGAGAGAGAGAGAGAGAGAGAGAAGGGGCAGAGTAGACGCTAAAAGAAAATCAATGTTGAATGGAGAGCCGATGAGGTTAAAGGACCAATTCCACTCTGTTCAGATGAGTATGATATAGCAAACCTCTGCACACTCAAGAGGTGTACTTCTGGTTAAGGGTCCCCGTACTGAACGAGGAGCTAAGTGCAGTCAAAAGAAGGGTGAAGTAGGTTCAGTACAATTAATCTCAGAGAAGCCAGTTTTACAAGAGAGGTAATGCGTTTTTTTTTTTTTTCAGTATAGTTCTTAAGTAAAAGTGGCAGGAATTGTGGAAGGACTGGAAATGTTTATTGCTAATACCTTTGGGCCTTCTTATGATCGGAACATAAACTGTGCCAACGAGACACTGTTGTCCATTTAAAGGGTATATTAATGATGTTTATTCGTAAAATAATAATATAATAATAATAGTAATAATGATAATAATACGGTGTTGGCCATGACGAAGTGTTATGGAGATCTTTAAGTCATAAATCCTGCATTGTCTTATTCTGCAACTGAGCTATAGGAAATACGTCGTACTGAAAGAAAAAAAGCTCACCTAAGTCAAGATGGATGAACTAAAGTGTCTCGTAAGATTATTCACCATCTTTAACTCAACCTCTTCAACCTCTTCAGCCCGAATCCTCTGGCAGTTCAAACAAATATACTATACATGACCCCCAATCATCTGGTTAACCCTAATATTTCCTACACACAGTTAAAGTATCATACCTTTCGTTCTTCAACACCATTCCATATATCTTTGCACAAGTCTTGTAATTCCCTTAAAATTCTCCTCAACCACACGCTCTTCCTTGTTCTTACCGGATGAGAGAAGCGTGGTATCCATTTCTGAGATATTCCAGCACCTAACAGTGAGCGGAAGTTGGAGGGAGGTAAGATTTCCGGTCCAACTTCTCGCATCCTTTAATGTAAGAAATAAGAGGCGATTTGTAACGCGAGTGGTGGGTGATGGGATTGCCACAGACCTGAACCACAGAAAGAAGGAAGGGAAAAGTAAGAGAACTAGCTTAAACAAAGGAAATACAGAGGAACAGATGGGAGAAAGATGAGAACGAGATTAAGCAATGGAGATACTGAAGGAGAGAAGGGAAAAGAAAAGAATTAGATTAAACAAATGATGCGAATGAGGGTTGTGATAAGCTGAAAATGGTGGGATGATTCCTAGAGGGCACTTTGGAAAATACAACCAAGATATAGAAGATGTGTGGTTTGACAGTGGCAGTGTAGAGGAAATCTAGAAAAAATAAAAAAAAAATAAATGAGATCAAGAGGAACTAGTGGCAGATGCCTTGAGAAATACTGCTATAAAGGAGGCACGAAAGATAAGTAAATGAAAACGACTGTATATAAACCCTTCATATGAACATAAACAGAACGAAATACGAATTAGGCATAGTAAATAGTGGAGGCAGATTTAGCTAGCTGGCAAGGAACCCAGCTGCTTGGGGGTAAGACAAGCATAACAATATATCACCATCATCATAACCCTGTTTCCAACTTTCATACAAGAACTGAGTATGAAAAGAAATTCGGGTAATGAAAAATGGGAAAATAGAAAAGAAAGAAAAAGACAGAAAATCATCAGAGTTCCCAGCAAGAATGAGTATTTCAGACTTCTCAGATCCGCCCATCAGCACAGCACAAAGAGCAATTACCCGGCAATGGCAAACAAATCAGTTACTGTAATCGAAAATGAGGTAAAAGTGTCTTTCTCTAATCTCCCTAATCCACTAGTAGCTTCTGAAGGAGTACTGAGTCAGTCATCCTTAGTCACTTAATCAAGTCAGTCCAGGAGTGGTACATGGCAGCGTCTATGCTAAGGTTTACATAACAAAATACGATACCGTAGCTAAGTTGTTTTTGCTGCAAGGACAAGGAACGAAATGCGCAGATTCTTCCCGTGTCTCTTTTTCTTCCTGCAGATAGGTAATTAAGTAAATAAATAATTGAATAAATTAATAATAACACTTCAGGTTGGGGAAACTATTTTCTTCTACCTCCCAACAATTTAATTCGGCTTCAGTGAGTCGTGTATGGAAGAGATTGGTGAAGGCTGTTTACAACCCCTCCAGTTCACAGGTCTATTGTAAACTGAATAAAATCTAGACATGGCAAGGCTAAAATCAGTGTTCCTTCAGTTTCAAAAAGCATATCTTGAGTTGTGTGAAGCCGTCTAGAGAGAGGGTAGAAAATGGTAACGTCCTAGATCTGGAGGGATTAAGAAAGGAAAATAATCCCAAATGTTTTACGCATCCGAGTCCTGGAGCAAAACAAAGCACTCAGCATTCCAGCGCCTTATACAGCTATTCTGGCCGCCTCCTTGTCCTACCTAAACTGCTCAAAATTCCTGCCCTAACTTCTTTCTCTCAGCACTCGCATCGCCTCACAACTGTCCTAAGTGGCTGGACGAGGTGGGACAAATCTGAATCTTACGTGTAACCACTCTTACGGGTTCTCTTTACGGTTGTGCGGAGTGTGTGTTGCAAGAGTTTACCGGGAACGTCGTGGGATTTGACGTTAAAGTTCATGGGCCGTATTTATTTTTAAACTTTAAGCTGTGTATTATATCGGTTGTAAGTAAGCTTGCCTCCATTCATTAAGCCACAAAACACTTGAAATCATATATGTGTTAATATTTATGTGAAAACTACGAAAAAAAAAGCATTCAGAAGGTCCGTAACTCTCCTCCGCTCAAGTGATGGCCAGATGTAGTCAGACTGCCGGATAAATGTCACAAATAATCAAGGAGACTCATTTCTACCTCACTGCTAAAACCCACTGAATATCCCGCAACCACAACTTAGTATTCAAGGTATGAGAATGGTGTAATTAATTGTAAAGAAGATTTGTTAACTGTTAAGAAGATTTGTTTATGGCACAGACTGGTTAATATTGTTTATTAATATGGCGTCGGTTGTGTTGTGTTGTGGAATGGAGAATACCGTGGGATAATTATGCCGTCTCCCTCAAAAATTATAGACCCGTTTCCTCCTCGATACAGTATGACAATGGACGAAGCCTTATGAACATTCATTGTATACACCTGCATTATGTAGGTAAGCTTGTTTTCCTAGTATCCTATTGCCGTTCTTTGTTGGCAAATAAAGGTGTGTGGCAGGCAGGTCTGTTAGTCTTCAGGAAATGGAATAAGTCTTTAAAAAAAAAAAAAGGAATCAGCGCACCAGCCGCCCTTACTAGAGATGCCCTTGTCACAATTAACTTTTCCATAAGCAACTTCCCATCTGTTAACTTCTTCATCTCCCTCCAATTTTTCAGACACGCAGGAGGAAAACTCATTAAACTGCTCACCCAACTAATCCTCCGAAAGGACGCTTAGTTTCTTCATCCAGTTGAGCTACTCTGTTTTATATATTTGTTATCTCCAAACAGATATTTCAGTATATGTGAGATTCTTGAGATTCTTAGATGTTTAATGATTAGCTATTCATTTCTGTTTTATATATTTGTTATCTCCAAACAGGTATTTCAGTATATGTGAGATTCTTGAGATTCTTAGATGTTAATGATTAGCTATTCATTTACCTTCTTGACATGAGAGATCTATACTAAGTTAAATGCAGTCTTCTCAAAGTAACTACAATAAACTACAGTACTAAATTATTCCCTTTAATACTAGAGCTCTTCACCAAGTTGAATATTATCGTCAGGAATCAAGAATAAATTACAATACCAAATTACTGCCTTCCATACGAGAGATCTTTACTAAGTTGAATGTTATGATCTAGAAATATCAAGAATGAAACGCCAAAAACTTGGGCGCCGAGATGTCTATGCAAAGCACCGCTCGGTATGCCTCCGACAAGCCTTGCGCACAGACTTGCCATACAAACTCTATGGCCTGGCCGACCTAATAAGTTCATCGTCTCTCCATATTGTATCATTGACAAAAATTTGGTCGAAATTCGTCAAGGAGTTCAGGAGATATCGCGTCCACAAAAGTGTTACGGACGCAAGGACTCAAACACTCACTCACCCACGCACGCACGCACGGACAGATCAATCACTTAATGCCTCCTCCATCACAGGTGGGCGGAAGGATTATAACTTACAATATCAAACTCTATCTATCTATCTATCTATCTATTGCCAGACGCCACAATCCCGTAAGGGGTGGCCATTTGACTCTGAGTTATTTGTTTTACAGGGAAGGGCACTAACCCTCCACCAACCCACTTGTTGACACGTAGGGAGCCCGTATGGTTTGGTTATATGGTTACCACCCAGCGTTGTAAATGGTTTCTTGGTTTACAGGAAACCATTTGGCTTGTCACTCAATGTAAAGCCACCTGTAAAGGAAAGAAAAGCAGTAAGAAGTGACAGGAAAGATGGGAGAAATAGGAAGAGAGGAGGGCAGGCTCAGAAAGAGAATGATAAAGGCTAAGGAAGAAGTAGGCAGCACTACATCAAGTGAGTGGATGATGGTCGCCACCTACTGCTCTCGTTAATAAAAAACATCTTTATTAAGTTGAATATTATCATCTGGAAAGAGCAAGAATAAGCTACGTTAGCAAATTATTCCCTTTAATACTTGAGATCTTTACTAAGTTGAATATTATCGTCTGGAAATAACAAGAATTCTCGCCAAAAATACGACACCGTACGGAAGGGGCTGGACACACAGGAACCTATACGTAAAACTCAACAAAGCAACCCGAGACCCTGAAAAACACAAACACGTTTACCAATAGTTCCCTCCGCCTTGTCTCGTCAAGAATTCTGACAACAAAACATCAGCAATGCAGACGAAAGAGGCAAAAGGATTTTCCCTTTCCAGAGATTGCCCTGCGCAAAAATGTTTTGCCTTGATTGCTAGCGCCCTAGACATGTTGCGTGTGAGGAGGGGGAGAAGGGGGATTCTTGCCTGGCTCGTGTGTGTGTGTGTGTGTGTGTGTGTGTGTGTGTGTGTGTGTGTGTGTGTGTGTGTGTGTGTGTGTGTGTGTGTGTAATGTTGCAAGTCATTATGTGGTACTTCAAGCTTGATGGATGGTTGGGTAGGTTGGTGAGTGCGTAGAGAGAGAGAGAGTGTGGGTAAGGAGGGGGTGCAAGGAGGGTGTTTGAGAGAGGGAGTGGGTAGGGTTAATGTGCAAGGTGGGTGGGTAGGTGGTAAGGGTGGGATGGATGGGAGGGGTGGGCCGGTCAGGTGGATGGGGTTTGTGGCTGGGTGGGTGGGTGCGGTTCGCCACTGGGCTTCGGATGGACAGAATATATTTTCCACTGTATTTTGTACATAGATTTTAGATATATAGTAATTACCGTACTAGATGCTAAAGAATTAATGAAGGCAGTATGTGTGGTTTCGGACACTAACAGCGAGATATAAGCTGCTCACTGTTTCTCGAAGCCCCGCGATATGAACTGGTTTCTCGCAGCCAGAACCGAGAAATTAACTAAACACGAGATGAGAAGGGCAGACACTAGCCACCTGCCACCCAGTCAGCACTCTCTCACTCTCTCTAGTTATCATCACGAGCTGACTCACGTTTCAGTTCGTTTTATATATATTTCCACATTACTTTATGATATTATACACATATTTTTATAAGTAAATAAAACTGCTGCCCCCTAAAGTAACAATAATATATGTTGTAAATAATAAACGCCATACTCTTTTCAGTACCATATGTTTCGTTATTTCCCTCCTGCCATACATATTTATTCCTCCATAATTAGAACATTACATGGAGTGACAGATGAGGAAGTAAAGGAGCGCTGTGGTGTTATGTGGATGTCACTGAAAGCGTTAAAAGAACCTGACTAGAGGAGCGTATGCGAGATGAAGGAGAGGGAGAGGAGACCGAAACTGAAGCTATATGTTTACGATATAATGTACTATCGTATTTTATTCTGTGGTAATTTAAATGATTTGTTCTTTCTCCCATCTCTTAATTTTTGTGACCTATTTTCACTCAGATCTGAACTACATTGTCAAAATTACAGAATTGTGCCCAGACTTCGGGATGTTTCGAATTGTTAACATGTTAGATCAGTGGTTGAACTAACAGTGCCTGAGCCATTGAATGAACTAGAGCTATCCCAAGTCCAAATAGACAGAGATCTTAATAATGCTTTAATTTGTCTTTAGGGAGCAGTTCTCTCCCTAATTATATCCCTTCTGATTGCGTTACTTAAACAGTTATTGTGAGTGACTAAATAATTGTTAGTTTCTTGCTATATTGGCACCTCATGGTCATTTGTCATTTTAGAGGATTTCTCAGATATTGCTCGTCTCCTCAACTGACTGACAAGAGAGAAGATGTACGAATAGTCAGAGGGTATATAAAGGCACTATAACAAAGCTAACCGGCTAATTTCCTAACAGTGGCAACTATACTAAAGATACAAGGATTTCACAAGTCGAGAAAACCACTTATGTTATTATTATCGGTAGTTTATGAGAGGAAGGAATTTGGATAAGGAATTGTGGGACATCTCCTCTTATGAAAGGAATGTCTACACCTCTGATGGACAGATTGAGACGGCATTAAACACGCAAAATGGTGACCAGAAAGGGGGAGAAACTTCAGAGGTACGATGCAGTCAATCATGGGTGCTCAGAATTAACACTTCCCACCGTTAGTGGTGAACGAACTGAAAGATGGTCATTCTGACGTATTTCCTCTACCATTTGCAGTACGAGAGAGAGAATATTAAAAGTTTTTATTATCTAAAGGGACAGTTGGAATAGAAAGCACTACAGTTAATTGAAGGTTTCCAATACTTAGCCGACAACAATCAGGGGGCAGTAACATTAAATACCTTTGGGAACAGTAAAGTTAAAAATAGTCTGTGTCACTGCTGTATTGCAGTTGAATATACCTGAAAATGAAACAGACGATCTCAGTAGGTTTCATGCTGCAGTGGAGTGCCTTACCCGTTGCATAGCTGCTTTAGATTTATTATAGAAGAGAGGGTGATCATTATTCTTTGAGAACAAAAAAGTAGGAAAAAGAGGTCTTAGATATGATACGATCGTTCTAACTGAATCATTTTAAGATGGATTTAGCAAGAGAAATCAGTACCCTGAAGTCAAGCAGCAGACATTTACCTAACGACTGGATCAAAAGACAATGAGGGGGGAAAGTAAAGGAACACTGAGTATCCCTGTAGGCTGAAATCAAACTAAGAGGATGGATATTAATGAAGAAGTAGCTGCAAAAAGGCCCTCATGATTTTGCTGTAAGATTGTATAAAACGAACACAGCTCATGTAACACAAGCCAAGGAGTTGAATTTGTGCGCGAGTTATCAGTTAAAGAGGAAAGAAGAAGAGAAAGGAAGAGAGAGGTACAGGAGCAGGAAAATTGTGAGATAGATAGAGAGGAAGAGAAGAGAGGCAGATAAATCACGATCTGTTAAAGTGTTATTTTCCCTACTTATTTGTACCTGTAACAAACAATTGCTAGACAGGAAGGGAGGGAAGGGTCAGTACTGTATTATGTGTTATATAAAACATACTATAATGTTTTCTAATGATTTATAAAATACCATAACAAAAACTGTGCACGCAATATGCATAATATTGTTTACTCATTAATATTCAGGCTATTTCAGCTACTCTCAGAACTAATGGACAGTCTGTTCTTTCCGACTACCCTTTCCCCCCATTCTGTTGAGAAAAGGTTTTACTGTATCGTTATCCTGTGTTCTTTAATGTATACCACAGTACCGATGGTCTGGGGGTTGGGAAGTGATGGTGCTCCCTTCACAAGCTGCTATTCATAACCTATCTTTCTTGGCGTCCTCTACCGGCACACTTGAATGCTCTGCGGGTTGGAATTGCAGCTGTTATTCCTAACCCGTGTTCCTCAGTCATATGATGTGATGGTCTACGGTGAGAGGGGTGGTGTGCTCTTTCACATGATATTATTACAAACTCGTGCTCCTGCATCAAAGGCAGTGGCGGTCTGCAGGTGAGCTTGGTGATGGTGCTCCCTCACAAGATCAATGGGCTATCTCAGCTTAGTTCCTCGATGTCCCCCATATAATCTAACCCTTACTCCTCCTTGTGTTGGACAGGCAGTGATGGCCTACGGGTGAGGGAGGTGGTGGTGCCCCCTCACAAGATCAAGGGCTCAGGTGTGGAGCTGCAGTGCCTGTACGAGCTGGATCAAACGGAACAGTTGTATTCTGTCAAATGGTACAAAGGCATCAGGGAGTTCTTCAGATACGTCCCCGCTGACACGCCTCCTATCCAGGTCTTCAACGTGTCCGGCGTCAACGTCGATGTGAGTAACAGTGCTGCTATGTGTTGTATTTAGATGAGGATTTAATTAATGGCAGTAGTCGCTTGTGGTTTAGAGATTCTCATAACGTAAATAACCTGTTTTTTGTCAGAAGCGCATATTGTTCCTGAAAAAGTTAAAATATTTTATTTGCTTTTGCTGATGTATTGTTTTTGCACATTAGTGAACCAGAGGAAATCTTTTGAAAACATTAACGTGACCAGAGGGGTGGCGGGCACATGTGTCAGATACTTGGATTTAATGGGGGATAAAATTAATGAACGGTGCTCAGTTTAACCCACCATTGGTTGGAGGCCACTCCACAGGAAGGCCAAATGAAAAACTTCCTTCCTTCAGTCGGCCTCAGATACCCCAAAACTGATGGAAATGAATATAAAACATAAGATTTTGACATTTGGCCGGCAGGTAGGGATATGGTGCGTGTGGTAGTGTGGGTGTGAATGATGGCGCTGGTGGACAAGAATAATAGTATGTTGTGTCATTTTCCCATCATCTCATTCTCCAAACCTGTTAACACTGTCTTCCATTCTTTTGACCCCTGCTCCCCTGTACCTACCACCATGATGGTTTGCGATGGTGTGGTGGTGTGGGTGTGATGGTGTGGGTGGTGGGGCAGGTGGATAAGAGCAACAGTCGGCGTGTGCTGCTGAGAGGCGCGAGTCTGCGGACGTCCGGGAAATACAAGTGTGAGGTGTCCGCTGAGGCCCCGTCCTTCCACACCGACTCCGGCACTGGACAGCTCCTTGTCGTCCGTGAGTCATTGCACCACAAGCTTCTTGATCCTTAACCCAATAGAACCCATGGTTTTACTAAAATGAAGCCAGTGAGTATTTTTAAAAGTAATCAAGGAGATGGGGGACTCCATATTTTGGACCAATGAACTTCGTTACTGTGAGATGGTAGGCAGAAGGCGATGTCTTAAGTACTTTTCCATTAAAACTTCACAAATAGCAACGCTAGGTAGCAATGAGTTAAACACTTTGACTGCCAGGTACTCAAGAATTCGCGTGTAAAAGATTTGACTTCAAATTTTAAAAAATATATATACATTATCCACATCTTGCTCAGTGACTTGATATGTCCGCATTTGGCAGTTTTTCTGTGCTGCGAGGCGGTCCTCCTTTT
>JAGKTI010000104.1:36812-60324 GCA_018397915.1 Birgus latro
AAAAAAATGCAATATACCAGGTGTCACTATGTCCAGAATTCTAGCGACGCTGTTTTGGAACTGTGAATTCATATTTTGGACAATATTTATGTGTGTGTGTGTGTGTGTGTGTGTGTGTGTGTGTGTGTGTATACTTATGTGAGTTGTATATGTTTCTGCACTTATATGAATCGGGAACCTAACATGACCATATCAGAGGAACCTGTCTTATCTAACCAAATAATTCTAACCTAAACCTTCTTGGGAAATTAGAAAATAAAAAATAAAATTGAAAGCAGATCTAAAATTTTCGCCCCAGACACCCCTGAGAGTGACCCCCACATCAGCGGTGCCAGGCCAAGGTACCACGTGGGTGACCCGGTGCAAGTCAACTGTACCTCGTCACCCTCCAAGCCCGCAGCCGCCCTCATGTGGTACGTCAACAACAACCAGGTACGCTGTGCTCAGGTGTAGTCGGTTTGTGTTTACCTGACGGAACTGGGTCAGTCTCACTATTCTCACTAGGTCGTAACAGCGTGAAATTCGATGTTCCTTTGCTCTGAGGTAGGGATGAGCCTCTCTTGATATAGTCTGTTTTAATCTGACGGAAATGGATCACACCCACAACTTCAATTCTGAGCTGTAGTTGCGTGATTTTCAGTGAACCATAATTATGAGGTGCGAATGTGTCTCCTTGGTTACTAGTCAAATCGGCCCTCCAATCTGACCACACTTGAGCATGAACTGAACTGAAAGGGGTTGGAGCTCGTCGGGTTAAGCAAAACAGTCTTTAGCGAAGGAGTGCATGATGAAGTGGTGTGGTGGTGGTGCTTAGTGGAAAGTTAAGGGATAGTTTGATGCATTGGGAAGATGTAATATGTGTTATGGTGTGTGCTAAATTATATGTGGTTCATAGGGAGGTTATGTGATGGTGTGGTGCTGTGGCAGGTTAAATGATGATGTGGTGCCGTGGTAGGTTATATGATGGTGTGGTACTGTGGCAGGTTATAAGATGGTATGGTGCTGTGGTTTGTTATATGATCGCGTGGTGCTGTGGTTTGTTATAAGATCGCGTGGTGCTGTGGTTTGTTATATGATCGCGTGTTGCTGTGGTAGAAATATTTTAATGGTGTGGTGCTGCGGTAGGGTACATGATGGTGCAGTGCTGTGGTACGGTATATGACGTTGTGGTGCAGAGGTAGGTTATCTGATGGCGTACAAATGTCACCAGCCGAGATTAGGTAAACATCACCAAATTGTTGATTACAGCAGTTTTTGTGCGCATTATAACTTGATGACAGAGGGAAATACAGGACTTTCTAGTGACAGTCGTGCAGGACATCTATATGTTGTTAATATTTTCACGGCATTTTCTTCTTCAGTTAGCTATTAAAAAAAAATCAAGAGGGTTAAGCAGGATAAACAGCCAAATATACCAAAGTTTTATCAGTTGTTTACCAGTAACTTTTTCTGTGTGCGAGCGCGTTCGTGCGTGGTTGCTGTGTGTGTGCGTGTGTGTATGTGTGTGTGTGTTGTGTGTGTGTGTGTGTGTGTGTGTGTGTGTGTGTGTGTGTGTGTTGTTACCCTGCTCCACCTTCCTTTCCACCCTCAGGCGGACAGCACCTCCCTAATCGACTACGCTCCCGTGCCAACCCCTGGCGGACTAGAGACTTCCATCCTGGGTCTCCACTTCCGCGCCGACATGACCCACCTGCAGAGCGGCCACCTCAAACTGCGATGCACCGCCACCATCGCCGCCGTGTACTACCGCGAGAAAACCATTTTTACTCAGGCAAAACTCACAGGACCGCTACACAGCCAGAGACCAGAGAGTCACAGTATTATTGCAGGTGAGTCTGACGTGCAATAGGTGTGCTTGAAAGGTCGACACTGATAGTACGCTTGAGAGATTTACGTCGGTGTATGGAATCTTGGTAAGTAGCAGGTAACAGAAGCAACTTTTATGACACCTAACATGGCATCACGCTTTCAGTACATGGATGTATGCGAATAGCATGTTTATGGGGATTAAATGCTCCAGAATGAAGAAGGGCCTTAGAACTGACGGTTTTCGCCAAGTAAGCGAGTCTCTTTCTTCTTTCAAATACGTATTGTTAGGCACATGTGCCTCTTACATTGTAATTAACGTGATATTTCCTCCTTTGGTGCAGGTGAAGCGAGAATGGCGGGCTGGGGTTTTGGTGTGGTTGTTGGGGTGGTGCTGGCCCTCCTCAGGTAGCCCTCCCCCCTCCCTCATTCCCCCACCTTACCTCACTCCGCCACACTGCCACTAGCGAGGGGAGATGCTGTGAAGAACATGCTGACCTGAGCCTCCTACAAGGTCAGATCTCAGAAGGTGGACATTCCTTGCAAGCTGTGTTGTTCTCTTACTTCCATTTTTCAGTAATCTCTCTATCTCAGGAGTTATCGGAATGTACCGCAGGCCTAAACATATATGTGTTTTACTTACCACCAGGGAGTATGCGAGTAAAATGGAAGGGAACAAAGACTGGAAACCCTTATCCTTACCCTCCTTGTACTGGCTCAAGTACGTGACGTGCCAGCCCGCCCGCACTTAGGTTATAAGCACCTCACAAGAAAAGGAAGCAGATTATACTTGTAACTTTCTCATTTAGCTCATATCTCAATGGAAATGAAATATCTGTCTTTCTAGGCGGGCGATAATAAACTGAACTGAAATATAAATGCTGTATTGAGACATGCAGTGCATGACTTGTTATATTCCGTTTTGAATTATTGGAAACCTTGGTTGCCATGATGTGGAATGTAATATTATATGTATATATATACGAGTATGTACGTGTATGTATGTATATATACTAGTATATATAAAGTATATCCCACTAAGAAAATGAAAAGTGGAGTACCGAGCTTTCGTCTGTTCTTTCAAAACATCTGCCAGGTGAGAGGGCCCAGTTTTCTGACCACCTTGTATTAGGACAAGCCTATACAAAGCACCACAAACTCTTATTAATTTCTGTTAACACAAATCTTCTCGTCGTGTCCGTGTTTCTGCACAGTGATGTACAGTACGTGTCTTGCACTGATTCTTGTGTACATTCAAGGTCACTCAAATGCCCATAAAAGTTACATCAATGCCTGTGCAATCGTCTGTTAGCCCTCTCAGTGTATTGTTGTACTTTATGATTATATTTTTGGCTATCAACAGATAATATTATTGATCTTGGGATATATCTGAATTGGAGGAGTTATCTATAGGCCTCTATAACCCTTTAACTCCTTGAAACTTACCCTTCCCCCACCAAAAAAAAAGAAAAAAGAAAAAAAGAATCGCCTTTACGTACCAAAAAACAAAATACAAAATACGTCATAAGACTGAAGGGGGTTATAATAAAAATAAACAAATAAATAAACAGCATAAGAGGCTTTTCTGTAATAAGAAAAATAAATCACTAAGAAGGAGATGCTACGGAGCCTTCAAAGCCGACGGGGATGTGGGCATTTCTTTTTACTTAGGTTGCTTTGTTGATGTTATGTTTTCGTTTTTCTCAGGTTTATGTAAAAAGTCACGTATGGTATGTAAAGCTGTAAACCGGGGTATTTTGACCAAATTTTATATTATTTATGGGGATGTTATGCAGCCGGTTATTTGGTATAGTTTTTTTTTTCCTACAGCCTAGTTATAGCAGCTGCTGAGAAACAAATCGTGGAGTGCATGAAATATTTGTAGGACTATTAGGCTAAGTATATTTTGTTGGTCGTTTGTGCATCCTTTATATGAAAACAAGAGTCTAGATATGGGTTCATGTTTTTTTTTGTCTAGTATTTCGCCAAATCCATTCCAATTACATACTATTTAGTTACTGATAAAATTACTCTTCATTAACTGTTTCTTTTGTCTGTGTTTCAGTCGATATTATTGATCCTTACACGTTCATTTATATCATTGTAACTATACTGCATACAACTGTGACGAGATATCCAAAGTAAAGCTTAATAAACTATTTTGACTGTTGCTAATGGTTTTATTTATGCTGATTATAGTCCCCCTCATTCCCAGCACCAGACACTTCTTTTTATCCATATAATCTTTCATCTTAAACTTTTCACTGAGATGATCCATTCTTTTCCCTTCTAGTGTCAAAGGAGTATATTTATCTATAGAAGAGTCCCCCAGTAAGGAAGATAAGTAAGATCGTCTAGAGGAAGCATAAATAAACCATAATTAACGCTCTCAAGGTGAAGGGGTTAATATTATTTTCATCATCAAATACTACTTACCATCACTCTCTTTTCCACCCAAAGATGGGGTGAGATAGAATCCAGAAACAAGGATATAAAAAGTACAGACAGAGACACAGGTATATATTTTCCTGAAGTTGACAAATACATAGTAGAAATATAGAACCATCTGAAACACACACTAGTAGAGATAGGGTTTTTCACTATATTTCGCCAGTTGTAAATTTTCTTCACATGGAAATAAGAAGGTAGATGTTTCTTTGACTATACAAAATAAGGCAAATATCAACCGCTGTCCATATTGTGTTGTACTGTGCTGTGTTGGTCAAATGTCGCGACACGCACCCAGCCACAAAACGAAGCCCTGCCAAAGGAGGACCGTATGTGTGTGTGTGTGTGTGTGTGTGTGTGTGTGTGTATGTATAAGATTTTCCCACCTGACAAAATTGTCAGTATGGAAGCGGGCCTTGGGTGTGAGGCTTGCCAGAAAAAAAGGCGTGGAGTAACGGGGCTCCTAGGAGAGCAGCCTTGTAGTGACGTACTGTATCACAACAGAGCGAGGAGGATCGAAGGCCAGAGCTTTGAAAAGGCGAGACTCCAGATCGGCGGAGATGGTCTGGTGAATGTATGCCTCCCTGAGGTCGACATACAATTGACGATAGAGAGGTGCTGAAGGATCGTCGGGGTCGGCAGGCGTAAACAAGTCAAGCAGCAACATCTGGAGGTCCATGTCGTACAGCGAGGCAAGGTGGGCAGGCGTCGCGTCGTCGAGGGGCGGAAGTGCCTCGGCAATACGCTGGGCAATGGATGGAGGTGTGCCCCTGCGCTTGCTTGTCCGCCTCTTCTTCCTCGGCCGTGGTGGAGGTGGGGAGGAAGACGCATGAACCTCGGCAGGAGCTGCTGCAGGCGTAGCGAGGTCCACCGAGCTCCCAGTAGTGGATGGAGGCAACAAGGAGGGAGGGCTTTCCACGTCCAGATGGACAGAAGGGACGGGAGAGGCAGCCCTTCCCACCTCGGCTGCTGACGGAGGAGGGTGGACCTCGACGGTGGTCGTTCCATGGTCGATTTCCATGTCCAGGATCGCAGTCGAGTCGGTGATCGTGTTGGCAGTCGCCCTGCTGAGCAGAACATCCAGCTGCAGCCTTTTCCGCGGTGTTCTGCGGGGTTGAGGAGGCTGCAGCGTAGGGACACGATGCTCCTGACGAGGGGCTGACTGTGCACCACGGGCGAAGCTCTGTGGGATAACAAGGCGCTGCAGCCCGTTCTTCTCGAATATCTGAGGAAGAAGAACAAGCATCGCGGCCTTGTCGTCATCACAGAACGCCTTCGCCGTCGCAATGCACATGGCGACAATTACGAGTATTTCCACTCCGCCAGTACATGGGGGGGAGAGGGGCACAGGCCGCGCCGTGCATAGGCAGAGCCCTTCACAGCCGCACCTCCCGCCCAAGTGACGTCTCTAGCCTCGGGACCCTTCGGTGAATGGTGAAGACGGAATTCAAATGTCTCGCCCTCGCCTAACGAGTGCCTGAGACGCCGCGAAGTGGGGGCAGCGATCCCCAGACGGTGTACGAAAACATCAGTTCCAGTGTCCTGGCTCCTGATGAATCCGTATCCCGCCTTCACGCTGTGCCACTTCACGATGGCTGTGATGGTCTGCGCTCGGGGTGACTCCTCTGTGCCCGTGGTGGCCACCCTCGACGGGTCGAAGGCCGAGACAGAAGGCATAGCTGGAGAATAGGAAACTCTACGGGAGCAGAAACCCACGTTTCACTACATCGAGCACTGCTGGGGAGAGGTCTGGAGAGTAGGAAACTCTACGGGAGCAGGAACCCACGTTTCACTACGTCGAGCATTGCTGGGGAGTGGCCTGGCGAGTAGGAAACTCTACGGGAGAAGTAACCCACGCTTCACTACCTCGAGCAGTGCTGGGGGAGAGGTCTGGACACAACGGCTGCCTGCGCGGGAATCTAAGGGACCAGGATTTTGACTTCCTCCCTTGCACTGCCCTCCCTTCCATTCCAACACCTTTACTCTTTGCACTCTAACTTGACCTAGATTTTCGTCCATTTTAGGGAAACACCTTAGAAATATTCCTGGATCCGCCCGTGCATTAAGAGGGCAGAGTATAATATTGTTCGTGGTAATCGTGGCGTGTGTGTGTCATGAAGTGAGGCTGTACCCAGCGCGAGTGACTGTTTGCCAGACTCCTCTCGTCACGTGGGAGTTGGGGGTCTGGCTTATGCAAATTAGTTTATCGTATCCGGAGACTTAATGAAAGTCACACGTCACCAGGAGCAGGACAAGGTTAAAGGAGGAAGGGGGAAACTACGTGTGTGTGTGTGTGTGTGTGTGTGTGTGTGTGTGAGTGAGAGAGAGAGAGAGAGAGAGAGAGAAGGGGACGATGATGATGATGATAGCAGTGGTGGTGGTATTTATAGTGGTGATGCTGACAATGATGATAATGAAAATAAAGTTGATGATGATGATGATGATGATGATGAATGTTGTACTAATATTTTCCTCGACAGTACTGCTGGATACTGGATTCTTGCTGAGTTAATGAGACAATATGCCAATTATGCCTGGTTTTACAGAGACTGATAGTGTATTACTTGCAGATGCCCATACCTACTTCAAAACACACGCACACACACGCACACACACACACACACACACACACACACAGTATAGCCAGATGGATAGACAGATATACAGATAGATTTTTTTTCATACCAGAGTAATTGGCCCCAGCTAGGCTACTGTTTCCAGATATTTAAGGTGAGAGTAACCAGTTGCAAGGAGTGATTGGCATAATGTGAGAAATAAACCACGCCCAGCCCTCGGATTTACGTAAACTCCTTTGGTTTACATCGGGGTGAAATGCCTCGACCCACTAGAGTACCAGGCGTCCATTTGGCTATTGGGTTACCACTTATGGTAGCAAATGGTTTCTTGGTCTACAAGAAATTGGCTTGCAATACATACATACATGATTATATATACATGTAGTCTGGTTATGTTATTCATGGCCTCTCAAACATTTAATACCCCTCTCTGAGCCCACATAACCTGCCTACGCGCGAAATGGTTTATAAAATATTAGGAGAAAAGTCAGTGAATGGAGCAGGCGTGGTGAGTGAAAGTGAATATCGTGGTGGTGAGATCGGACCGCCACCTCCATTTAAGGTGTTCACGTCCAATTACCCCGACTCAAGTGGTAGCAAAAGCCGGAATTGGCGTCGAATATATATATGAATAAAATTTTGGCCAGTGCATTTACAGCCGTGAACTTGAGCTGAGGAGTTAGAGGGATTTGGGGACCGGAGAGAGAAAAAATAAATAAAAAAAATGAAGAGCTAGGGAGAGGGAGAGGAAGTGTGGAGTTTAGTGAAGGGGTGGAGGAGGAGGAGGAGGAGGAGGAGTATAAGGAGGCAAGGAATGGAGTCACTGGATAAGGTTGCAACGTGAAATATTACTCTCAGATTTCTATGCTCACTTTCAGCTGAGACACATCGTCGGGCGTTAGCTGGAATAAAACTGGAGCTGTCTCGATCATAAAAGGGTTAATGGTACCAATATCAAAACTCCCCTGGTTCTAAGTTTATTCTCAGCTAAATAAAATAGTTTGAAGTAATTTTGATTAGAATGCTTGAGCTGTCCTGACAGTGAAAGGATTAATGACAGGATGAGACGAATGTGAAAATGGTGGAACAAGAGGAAGTAAAGGCAGAAAACTGAAATGAGCTGGGACATAAGATGATTACAGAAAGAATAGGGTTGTTGGAATACAGATTCACAAACAAGTGGGTGAGAATAAATATGGGTGTTTTTGCTGAAGGGGTTAACTTAAAAATATATGAGGAAGATGATAAAAATAAGAAGATTAAAGACAGATTTTGAGGACGAACCTCATCTGCTCGTGAATGGAAGAAAGTTTTCGTGTGTGTGTGTATGTGTGTGTGTGTGTGTGTGTGTGTGTGTGTGTGTGTGTGTGTGCTGAGGATGGGGCTTTTCCACAATTTCTTCCTTTCTATTCAGCAGAGTGAAATTAGTGGCTCTTCCCTCGCTTCATCCCCTCCCTAAAGTTTGAAGGCCTTCAGCACACTTCCTCCAACTTCTCTTCCTCTAACGGGTTCATGTGTGTTATTACAAAAAAATAAGAACAGGTTTTGACCTCTTTGGGCTTAACTCTAATGTGCATTGTCTTGATAAGTATCTGTTATCATTGTACACCTGTCCTAACACTGTGCCTGGCCAGCCATTTTCATCCGTCTTTCAATATTCATTTTTACTTTTTTAATAAAGCTTCTTTCGTTCAGTCTGTTCTTAAGAATCGTCACTTCTTTCAGACCATCAACTGTCGTTCAGTAACTTAGATCTAATGGTTTTCCAGAATCTGTCGTAAACTTGAAGCCTGTAGACAGTCATTAATTTCATAATTCCTCTGACAATGACCTGCGTTTTATCAAGCGTTGTTTAACATTAACCTTTTTTTTTTTTTAATCCTGGTTATCCTGCTTTTATGACGAGTGAGCTTATTGATTTTGAGCAAAGCATATATGGTAAGTCTTTGAACGAGGCTGGTACAAATCATTACTTCATCTGGTTTCTGTTGTCGTATGTGTGCCTTTATATCAAATGTTCTCATCTGAATAGTCAGTGCGAGGCGAATGTCTTGCCCTGTACACCACCTACTCCCGCCCACGAAAACACGACTCTGTGAGATTCAAGATTCCCTCATCTCTACCCGTTGCCATGGATGCAGGTCTCCCCCGTCACCTGATACCACACCTGTCATTACGGCTCACACCTCACCTCTTACCTCACCTGTCACCTCATCTATCACCTCATCTGTTGCCTCACGTATTATCTCTCACCTCACAGCTCATGTAGCTTGTCATCTCTCACCTGTCACCTCTTGTCTAGCCTCTCATCTCACCTTATTCCACCTGTCACCTCATATTTAACCTCACTTCATCTCACCTCTCATTTCACCTCACACTTCACGTCACTTCGCCAGTCACCTCACCCGTCACCTGTCACTTCATTTTTCACCTCACTTGTCATCTCTCACTTTACCTGTCAGCTTTTGCCTCACTGTATGACCTCATCTGACGCTACCTGCCACTTCTAACTTTACCTGTGATGTAATGACTCCTTTCACGACGTTGATGCTTCATTGTAGTACATATTGCTAACTTTAGATATTTTCATTCAGCTTGTGGGAGACGTGTGATGCTGAAGAATTTAACTGACTGTAAATTAAATCAGTCCGTTTCAAGCAGTATCTTTTATATTACTAAAATTATCTGTAGATAGGAAGATAAATAATGATATTTTCGATCTGATGGTACAATGACATCACCTAACTTCATTTTCATCCTCGACTTACTTCATTTACAGCCTCATGTGACTTCATTTACAACCTCGTCAGAGTTCATTTACAACCTCCTCCGACTTAATTTACAACTTCCTCTGACTTCATTTACAACCTCCTCTGACTTCGTTTACAACCTCATCTGGCTTCATTTACAGCCTTCTCTGACTTCATTTACAGCCTCCTCTGACTTCATTTACAGCCTCATCTGACTTCATTTACAACTTCGTCTGACTTCATTTACAACCTCATCTGACTTCATATACAGCCTCATCTGACTTCATTTCGTCTCATCTGACTTCATTTACAGCCTCATCTGACTTCATTAACTATCTCAGCTGCCTTCATTATCGGCAATATCGGTGCGTGGTGACAATAGCCGATTACACTGAACCATCCAGGTAATTCTAAGGTAACTGCTGGTGACGGAGGCTCATTGTGTGTCGCCTCTGTACTCTCTCGCTCTCCTGCCTCGTAAGTTGGACACCACAAGTTATGCCGTTCCTCAGAATCCGCTAAAACGGTTCCGCAGCCAGGTGGAACGACTGGAGGGAACGACTGGAGTGATACAGACTTACTTCATTAGCATAGCATTCCCTTATCTCCATATCATGTAATTATTGTTTAGGTGGGCAGAATTACACATGAAACATTTAAGCATATACTCTCTCTCTCTCTCTCTTTCTCTCTCGAATGAAACCTAAGTATAAAATCGCCTTGCGGAAAGCTGAACGTGGTGGGAGCTGAAGGTGGAGGGAAAGAGCGAGGGGAGAAAATGGAAAATGGAAGAGGTTAGGGAGGGGAGCAGTAGAGCTGGGTTTAAGAGGTGGAAAGTGATGGCGAAAGAACGGAAAGTGAGGAGAAAGAGGCAGAGAGAGAGAGAGAGAGAGAGAGAGAGAGAGAGAGAGAGAGAGAGAAGGGGGAGTGAGGGTGTTGGCGTATCCAGTACCGGGTGAACTTTTTATTTTTGCGGAATCTAGAAAGCATAGAACAAAATATAAATTAGGTTTAATATTACTAAGGCTCTATAAGCTCTATACTTTTTAAGGTAATATTTGTTACTGGAGTTAATCTTTCAGTACGAGGTATTTCCATCTTCTAAATAAAATCATTTGGACTTAAAAGGAATGTAAGATGATACCGACGACCTATAATTTCCTAGATCCTTTCTTAGCCTCACTGATTCTCCTGTTCCCTAGGCAACGCCCTGAAATATCTATGGATAAACTTACCGCTGCTTCACAGCTGACAAATCAGAGTCTACTGATTCACAGAGGGAAAGGATTGCTTGCTCGAAACATTTCTGAGTATGGATGCACGAGCACACGCACGCACGCTCGCACTCGCACACACACACACATACACACACACACATACACACACGCACAAACACACACACACACACACACACACACACACACTGGCTGAATATACGTCTTTGACTGCTAGTAGTCTTCTTATTTCAGCAAATTTTTCTGGGGTCAGCCAGTATAAATTATCTGAGTGCTTCAGTCAAAGGAAAGTGGTTATAGGAGTTGAACACGTTGATTCGAATCCAGAGGAGGTGGGATATAGGAACCAGTAAGCTCAGAGACAGATTACAGGCATCATGGTGTTGGGCACATACTTAAAATCCCACTGAATCTAATCTAACTGAAAACACATCTTGCCCTAGCCTAAAATACTAACCTCTCCTTTACGATATAGACGAAAGAACAAGTCACAAAAGGAAACATTCTCTCATGCTGACTAAGCTAACCACTCCTCTGAAACCTGTGAGTGTATTCTTCAGTTTCATGGAGAACTCTGGGAAGAATAGATGTTAGAGGCAGTGTCATGTGAAAGTGAGAAAAGATGTCAGACCCTCAACCTCCTATTCCAAAATTTATCACAGACTCGGTGCCAGTGTGATTAAACATCAAGTGTAAATAACTGTAAATCAAACTAATCTTTGAACTGTATGAGTAGAAAAAAGTACTTGTCTTTATTTACCAGTAGGCATTGCTTCTTTAATTTTACATCACTCTGGTAAACTGCAACCGTGTGGATCATCTCTTCGTCTAGACAGCTACTGATAAGTGAAATATACCTCCAGGAGACACAGCTTCAAGATATGCTGTGGAAGATATATTTGATGGAGGCACAAGTAAGTCTTCTTTCTAAAAATATTTATACAGTCTCTTTCATAGATCGGATTATAATTATGTGCCTAAGAAGGAACATTAGGATGTAAATGTGACTGAAAGCGTTGGAGAATTACACGAGATGGTTTGGCCATGTGGAGAGGATGGAGAGCGAGAGACTGACGAGGAGAGTGTATGTGAGTGAGTTGGAGGGGGAGACCGAGTATGAGACGGATGGATGGAATAGAGAGGTATATGAGAGAAGGGGGTGTAAGTGGGGAGGAGGGCAGAGAAATGGCAGGGGACAGGGCGACATGGAGGCTATCTGTTTGTGGCCATCTCTTACGGGGTTAAGGCGACTGGCTATAGATTGATAGATAGCCTAACAATGGCCCATGTTCACAGATATTGTCCTCCTGGATATTATATCAACTGTGAGGTAACTTCCTCATTCGTTAAGGAAGAGGGAGGCTAATGATTATTGTCTGTAGTAGTTGTAGTAGTGGTAGTAGATGCAACCCCCAAGCCAAAGCGAATGTGAACCCAGTGGACTGCAGGTTGAAGTTGTTCTCCTGCAGTCCACCATCCTCTTTTCGGAGGATAAGGAGAGAGATGAGGGACGTTTGCGTGACCAGACAGCTCTACCGTCCGGATACAGCAGTTCCACCACCTGACGGCGCGCCTCTCCAACACCCTTTGTCCCTGTAAAAGAAAATAAGAACTTTGTTTTTTCTCGTAACTGGGAATCGGTTTTGCTGGAAATCAGAGTCATGTGAAGATCCCTCACTCTCCTTTCCTTGTCTTTCCTGTAGAAGAAAATGGCATATTATTCATTTGTCATTACTACGCTTTGTTTTTGTAGGAAGACCAAGGAGGTGATGCTGGGTGACAGGGACAATGGAAAACAAACTTCGTCCAACAGACTGACCTGTCCGAGAGCCACTCAAATTTTTCCAGTTGCGAGCTTGATATGTTTCCGCCGCACTACCGGCTCCAATAGTGCACATTTCTCGCTTTTAATTTATCTGGGAAATTCCGCTCCCTACGAATAATCACGGAACCGGAAAAATTTCAGTTTTATTCATCCTATTGCCTAATAATGTAGTGGAATTTAAAAATCACTTTAGGAAGGCAAAAATCTATGAAAAATGGCTAAGGGTAAATTGGTTTGTTGGTTCACTAGTCTACGTGATGCATTTTTTAGCGGGATTCTTTGGCTGTATGATTACTGCTCAGGTTACCGCTTTAATTAGGTTCACGCACAGGAGGGGGGACCAGGGGTAGTGGTGGTGGTGGTGCTGGGGTGTGGGTGGAGATGGGGAGGTGTGGTAGTGAGAGGACGGGGATGTTGGTGATGATGGTGTTAATGACGTTGGTGGTGATTCAGATGAGGCAGTGATTGTGGCAGTGGTGGTCGTGGGATGTACGTGGGGGTGGTGTGGTGTGGTGGTGGGTGGGTGATCCTCTTAATGGTGGTGGTGGTGGTGGGATTGATGGCGGTGGGGGAGGTTGTGGTAGTGTGGTAAGTTACGGTGGCAAGGAGGGAAGGGGAGGTGATGGTGGTGAAGGAGTGGCGATGGTGGGTGGTGATGGGTGGTGGTGGTGATTTTAGTGGTGTGATGTGATGGTGACGTAGTAATGGTGAAGGGCTCGTGGTGGTGATGGTGATAGAGATTCTGGAAGAGATGAGGCAGGGTTGGGGAGGATGGAGATATTTTGGCTGTGGTGAGGAGCGGGTAATGGTGCTGTAACTGTGGTGGTGGTGATGGTAATGGTGACGGTGGCAAGGTGAAGATAATGGTTGGGTGGTGGTGGATGAGGAGGACGATAAGTGTTGATATTTGTGATGAGAGGAGTAGGGGTGGTTGTGGTGAAGAGGTGGTGGGTGGATGGGGGCTACAAGTAGGTGGTTATGGTGCAGTGAACGTTGTGGTGATTACTGATGATGGTGTGACGTGGTAGTGATAGTGTGGTGGTGTGATGGCGGACATACAGAGAAAAGGCAGTTGTTCTAAATCTCTATCGGAAATAATAAATACTCAACAACAGCATTACAAAAGAAAGGTGATATCAGAATAACGTACAAGAAACAGCAATACAAGCATCTAAATTTAATGAAGAAAGAATCCTGTATTAACGCACTGAAATATGTTAGTTCGCTGAAATTTGCTTACACACAACTACAGTAAAAGAGCAATGAAGGAATTTGCATCGAAAGTCCTATCACCTTTCCTGTTTTTCTCTCTCCACCTTTCCTGTTTTTCTCTCTCCGCCTTTCCTGTTTTTTTCTCTCCGTCTTTTCTGCTTCTTGCTCTCCATATTTCCTGTTTTTTTTCTCTCCACTTTTCCTGTTTTTATCTCTTCGCCTTTCCAGTTTTTCTCTCCACTTTCCCAGTTTGTCTCTCCACCTCTCCTGTAATTTTTCCTCTCCACCTTTCCTGTTTTTTTCCTCCATCTTTCCTGTTTTTCTCTTCACGGACTTCTTGCCTTTTGTTTAGCTATAGATCAGCGTCATCAGTGTCGGCTGCTGCGGATTCACCACTGATTTTCAAAGTTCATAAAGTGAAAAGCAGGAGAGGCGACAGGACTTTTGATGCCAATTGTACACTAAGGAAACGTACCAGACAAGAAAACGCTCAGAAATTTGTGAAGGTTGTCGCCAAATAAGGCTGAAGGAGGAGCACAGAAGTCTTAGGGTATGAAGAAATAGGAGAAGGAACAAATGTCAGAGCTGAAGTCTATATGCATGAGTACTATCCCCCCATTGTTTTTTTTTTTCCACTTAGAATTAGGAAACGCTTGCACAATATCTCCAAAGACCACATCACGAGATTTCGAAAATCTTTGTCCACTCTCTCATTGCTGATTGGTACTCATGTTTACAGTTGTATATAGCATGTCACACTCAGGCATCCATCACAATCGTTAAAAGAGACAACGTAAAAGAAAAAAAATAGTTTGAGTGACTACATAGTTACGAGGATGCAGATTACACTCTGTCAATAAGTCTCAGGTACTGTAAGCTTAATTAATATGTATCATAGCTTCGACACATGAATATCGCACAGTAATGATGGGTTCATATTAACTGACATTGCTTAAGTACTGCGCTTTCATAAACTGCAGTGAATTTGACTTAGTTGGTTATCATCTAGAGACTGTGTGTGTGTGTGTGTGTGTGTGTGTGCGTGTGTGTGTGTGTGTGTGACTTTCTTTACGTATGCTTTATGGAATCTTCTCCCTAAGAACCAGTCAGGTGAAAGTTAGAAATGTGAGACATAAGGAGCAGTTCAGCACAACAAGGATGGGACTTTGTTAGGTCGAAATCATAAGCTGCTGAGATAGCGGTTTGCTATATGTTGCACTTCCGAGTTTTGTAAATTGATGAAAATAAAAAACGGCAGAGAAAAGTTGCAACAAAAATCTATAATTAGTATGATATTTTTCTTAAATGTTTTTGGCGAAAAGTTAACATTTATTTACCACTTTGTTTTTCTGTGGACGAGGACATGTTGCCTCATCACACCGTCTTGTAAACAAACAACACCACCGCCACCAGCAGCACGGAGAGCTCCAACAGCACGATAGAGAAACGTACAAGTGGTTGTCACCATTACAGTGTTGCATTTTTCCAGTTGCAAGGTAACGCAACGTTAAAATAACTTTCATTTCTGGCGTATGAGCCTTGTTTCTTGCCGTTGGTCTTGTTGGGGTCTCCCGCATCAAATCTGTCACCAAAATTATGCCTGTACGTTCCAAGCGGTATCTCTTTACCAGTTCTGCATCACTTAGCTCATTTAGCACATCTTTCCCGTCAGGAGAATGTCTTGGATGGTGGTGGCGAACATGTTGTGATGCGGCAGTCATGTTTACTGTTATGATCGAGTCACAAGCAGCGTCCGAAGCGCTATACCAACTGGGGAGGTGTCTTTAGCTATGACTCAGGTTTGGTCGAACATAAGGAATTATGACTCGCTCCTGTGAATTTAGGACAGACTTTCGCCTTATTACTCAGTCTTAGTGTTTTATAATAAGTATGAGCCCAGCAGTCCTCCTGTGTGTTAAACACCTTTGCATATCACATTTTGGCACTAATATTCACCCTTCATTCTGAATATTGTTCGATAAATGGCAGAGTTGTTTCAGGGCTGGTGTGATGATATTAGCGGGGGCGTTTGATCATATTTATTCTCACCCCCCCCTCCACACACACACACACAAAGACACATTTTTCACCCGAAAGCGAGAAGAATGCAAGAGAGACTGATCTGCAAGAGGCGTGAAAGGTAAACACATTTGCGGTGAGTGTGACCAAAGTGGATGTCTGTGTTTGTCCGCCGTCCTTTCTTCATTACCGTCGCGCCTGTTTATCTCCCTCTCAGTGTATGTTGTGTCCCTGGCTTGTCCTTTTACGGAGAGAATAAAAACAGCCTCTCACCACACAACTCTGTTTCCTCATCCTCTGTAACCTGTTTGTGTGAGACTATATGCACAGTTTTAACTTTGGCTCATTTTCCCTACAGCATAACACAACACCGCTCACACCACTCACACATGCTTTCCCACCCATTGTAATGTGTGTGTGTGTGTGTGTGTGTGTGTGTGTGTGTGTGCTTTATATCTTATTTTGGCTTCAACCCACAGGTCATGCGACTTCAACTACGGGAATAAGTGACAACGACACTAATGGTACAGTAAGAAAATTAACCCTTTCACGGCCGGAACAACTCCAGTATTCTATTTCAGATAACACCATACTATATTATTCAGCTTTAAGTGCGTCACGGGAACCCGAGAGAATAAATTGTGTTATCATTACCTTATCGTGGTCTAGACAAACGTACTATTCCATTCCAATAACTGTCAGGTAGGAGTCCAATTAATCTAGTGTTGAAAGTTTATTTGCTACATATATAACGTTCCTAACTCCTTCTCACAGACCTGTCCCTGTGCTACGCCGGTTAGGGATGCCACAGAACGAGTAACACCCGCAAACTTATGCTGTACCTACTTCCTGCCTCCCACGTTGATGTTCCACGCAATGCATTTTGTAACAATAGTCGCTTCGCGGAATGTGTGTTAGGTCGTATATCAGTTCATGTTCTTGCAAATACAGCTCTGTAATAACCACAACTACATCTCTTCTCATCGTAATCCTTATGTCTCTGGTACACGTTTACTTTCGTTGTTACCTGCCATCTCAAATCTCAGTGCTGTGGCCCTAAGTATCCTTTTTACTCATGATGATCACCAGCTTCCGTTATCACCCATATCCTGCATTAATAGTCCAGTTCATTGAACAGTTGCGGGCTTAAATAATAATCCACTCCATAACGATAAAGAACGAAACGGTAATGCGATTCTCGGATCCCAAAAGGCTTCCTTGGGTATTGTAGAAAAGTTTAATATTTGTTCCATAAAAGAGTGGATCCATTTCAGTGACCAGTTTCGTGCGTCGACACATACTTTCTCTCTTCTCTCTCCTTTTTCTCTCTAACCCTCCATCCCTATCAATTTCCCTTTGTTTATAATAAATTTTACACTTCATTTCAAGCACCAACGAATATCCATCTTGCTTCAAGGGTCTCTTTTTGTTTTGTATTTTATTTTACCTACCCCATTCATCAACCTATGCTCTCTCTCTCTCTCTCTATCTATATCCCGGTGATACGCCACGACTCTCGCTCTCTCTCTCTCTCTCTCTCACACACACACACACAAGGAAACCTATAAATGAACACCAGGGCCAGAAAATACTTGAAACTGGTATAGATCTCAGGTATGCTTATCCTATCTCTCTCCACTCAGGCCTATTAGCTTTTAGCCTGTTCCATCCAGTCCCAGCATATCTTTGAATCTCATCTCCCCAACTTTCACTCTCTGCCTTTTCCTCTCGCTCCAACGCTGGGTTACAGTTTAGTTTTTCGGCTGTTTTTTTTTTTTTTTATAAAAAAAACATACCGTAGGAAAGAATACCTTACCTTACCGAAGTGCCGTGCCCCTGCAGACGTTGGCGACCATGGAATGCCACACCTCTCTATCTTCTGTCAATTGCAGCAGTTGTCCAGCCGTGTATCCTCCCCTCGCTGTTCTTACTATTCCATCCATATACTTCTCTCTTTGCCTGCCTCTTGCTCTACTACCTGGGACTCTTCCCGTTAAACTCAGGTTCTCTATCTTTCCTCTTCTCATAACATGTCCTAAAAATCTCATCTGTCTTCCTTAGGCGTAAATCGTAAAATATATCGTTAAGAAAGCAGGTATGAACGGAGCTCCATGTGTATTCCGTCTTATCCCTCCGCTATATATGTATGTTGTGTTCTGGCTACCAAACGTCAATATAATCAGCTTAAGAATATAATCAGCTTAAGCAGGACCTTTTAAACTCGAGCGATTAAAAATTTTCTCTAATGACCTCAACACCACGACCAAGATTGCATCATCATATTCTTACCGACCGACTTAACTTTATTCAGCTCAGGATGGATGTCTGGGAGAGGAGTCAGTGGGGTAAGATGGGGGCATGGATGGGAATGAAATGGGTGAGGGATGGTATGATTTAATGGGGAAGTTTTAACAGATGAGAGAGAGAGAGAGAGAGAGAGAGAGAGAGAGAGAGAGAGAGAGAGAGAGAGAGCGAGAGAGAGAGAGAGAGAGAGAGAGAGAGAGAGAGAGAGAGAGAGAGAGAGAGAGAGAGAGAGAGAGAGAGACAGAGACAGACAGACAGACAGACAGACAGATGGGAGTGGTGGGTAACTGGCATAATTTTGGTAATGCTGGTGGGGTGAGTGTGAGTGTAAGTGCATCTGGCCTAAGACATGCGTGGCGGCTTGACTTAATTACCTCCAGGCAGAAGTTATGGCTCAGGTGCTGGAAGGTCAGTGAGAGAGGAAGGCAGGAGAGAGAGTGAAAGAAAGGGATGGAGTGGAGGGAAGACAGGGGGAGAGAGAGAGGAAGGAGATCAGGTATGGAGAGAGGCAAGGGAGGTGAATTAGGGAGAGATAGAAGTAGGGCAGGGAGAGAAAAACAAGGGAGCTGCAGCAAGAAGAGAGGAAAACAGGAGGCTGGATGCAAGGATGCTATGGCTCAGGTGTTGTGTGGAGTCCAGGGGAGAGAGAGAGAGAGAGAGAGAGAGAGAGGTAGAGCTGAAGGGGAAAGGAGGAGGAGATAGAGATGTGGTGGGCAACAGAAAAAGCAGAAAAGGTAAGTGCTGAAATGGATAGAAGGCAGAGAGGGGGTGTGGAGGGAAAGGAGAACGAGGAAGGAGGAGCTGGAGAGGAGGTGAAGAGGGAAGAAAGGGAGGCAGGAGATAGCGCAAGAAGGTTATGGCTCAGGTGGAAAGGGCAGCGACAGAGGAAGAGAGTGAAAGGAAGACGTTAAATACTGAAGGAGGAAACATTTAGTGTAGATGTCGAAGGAATATGTCAATTTTGTCTGTAATCTATCTTTTTATGTACAACCAGACGCTTTAATCCCAGAAGAAGTGGCCATGAAATACCTCCGCCTACACCACCAGGCTGCCCTTTCTTTGGCTCACATCACGTTCACTCGTATGCCTCTCCGTCCCGCCCATCCATCTCATTCAAATCTGGATGGATGAAGTTAAATGGCATGTGACTGAGAGCTATGCATCATTTCACAGTCACCAGCAAGCACCAGATGTTGAAGATTCTGGGGTACTGTAAAAGAGAACAGGATATCGTCGCTCGTAATATACAGTACGATGAAACTAATAACACTTCCTTCTGGCCCATCATTTTCCTTGACAGAAACGTCTAGATTAACACTGAGAGGCAACCATTCACCAGAGAATTAACCTAAAAATTTCCCACCGCATTGTCAGATGTTCTTTCTCACGTCTAGAAGAAAGAAAGAAAGAATGATAAAGAAAAGAAAAACTCTGATAACTACTTCTTCCTTCCTCCCTCCCCATTTCCGATAAGCTACAATTTGCATAGCTTTGTACGCCTGTGTTCTCCTTCGTACAGTCAGCCAAAAAAGTCTCGGCCCTCTTCCTGCACGCACCAAGATGAAAAATGGACGAAGCAGTGTGATATATGAGCCACCTTGTCATTATGAGTGCAGATATTTTCCCTGGTATTTACGAGTACTAGAAACTGCATAAGACATCATATATACCGTACTATATTTTTTGAGGTAATAAGTTAATAGATTCGTTTGTGTATGCAGAATTCTCTCGTTTTTATATTCAATTAATCCAGAGTGCGATATTTTTTCTTTAACTTTCTTTTCTTTTCCTTCTGTCTTTTTCTTTTTTTTCCTGACGGTACACACAGCACCACCACAGCCACCACAACCATCAGACACCACACCACCACAACCTCCTCAGACCACGCCACTACAACCACCACAGCCTCCTCAGACCACGCCACTGCAACCACCACAGCCTCCTCAGACCACGCCACTGCAACCACCACAACCAAACTAGTCCCCCGTTGCACACCGACAATGCCATCACCACCTCTATTGCAAATTATGAACGCTACTAAAAATAACATTATCAGCAACTACGCTATTACCACGAGGGGCGCCAGCACTACATCTGAGAGAGAAGAGAGAGAGAGGGGGAGAGAGAGAGAGAGAGAGGGGGGGGGGAGAACACACTGGATTCAAGAGATCAGATTAATTCATTTTCACCAGCATTTGGAGAGGAAGTAGAAGTCTGTACAAGGAATTGAAGTAATAGTTTCTCTCTCTCTCTCTACATATCTATCTGTCTATGTATCTACCTACCTACCTACCGACCTACCTACCTACCTATCTATCTCTCTCTCTCTCTCTATCTATCTGTGTCGCCAGTCTTTCTAACTATATAACTATCTTTAAAAGGCTGAAAACGAGAAAAGACATGTGAAAATCGAAGCTTGTAAAATCCCCTGTCCCAGATACCAATGACCTCTCTATGGACACGCATCCCCAGCCCCCTCGCCACTGGGGAAAAAAACATCCAGGTATAACAAGCAATAAACCCCAGCCTGTTGATTCAGACCACACGAAAAATTTCCCCGTAAAAGCCAGGGAAAATAGCATACTGGTGGCTCTCTCTCTGTCTCTGTCTCTCTCTCTCTTTCTCTCTCTCTCCTCTCTCTCTCTCTCTCTCTCCTCTCTCTCTCTCTGCTGTCCTACTTTTTTACTTTGTGTTCTGCGTTCGTGTTAAGACCGGACCTCATCGCAGGGATCGTAAAAGCTGTGTGGTCTGTTTTATCCTCTCTCTCTCTCTCTCTCTCTCTCTCTCTCTCTCTCTCTCTCTCTCTCTCTCTCTCTAATCCGACGCCAGGCATACACTAGGAAACCAGTGATTTGTGTGCGATCAGTGCCAAAATGGAAACACAAAATGAGGCAGCTGAAATTGGGTCAGACTAGAGTCAAAAATAGAGAACTGGTATGAGAGGAATCGTAATGGGTAGATATTTTACTGATTACATTGATGGACAAATGGAAGGATTATGAGATACTTTGATACTAATGTTCTGGTACTTCGATGTATAAGCGGGAGGGAGGGAGGGAGAGAGAGAGAGAGAGAGAGAAACTCACCCACACACCCACACCCACACCCACACACACCCACGCACACACACACAGAAAGCAAAGCAAATAAAAGCAGCATTTAACCCCATGCAGTTTGTTGGGAGTGAAAGGCTTGGCTGTTGCAATCATGAACATTTTCTGGCATCACTTGAATCTACACATCTGGTGCCATTACATTAAAGAAACCCATTAATCATCTAGTGGGAGATTTAAGGGAAAAATAGCTTCAAGGGCCGACCTGAGGGAAATTTATGTTCCCTTAAACTGTGCGTTCTACAGTATAATGTCTGTAGACCTATATGAAAAGGGCTCATATTAGAAATTGTAAACACATTAAAGCAGTAACTACCTGTCTGAATAACCCACCTGTAATTTATAAGCAGTAATCTCAGCGCTCTTTTACTTCTGCTGTTGCCACTACATCATCTTGACCGATTACACAAAGGCAGTGAAGGTGATGATCAAAATACTGCATTACCTTTTTTCCACTAACACATTCTTCTGATACTTTACATAAGGATATTAGTATCTGATAGTAAAATTGTACATCAGTATTATCATCCTTTTGTCACTAACTCATCTCCCTTCACCAGTACACTAAAATATAATGTTGCTTAAGTAAATCTATATCTGGTGATGAAGGTGTAGACCAATTTATTATCCTATTATCACTACCACGTCTGCCAGCCCACCAAGACATCAGTGTTTGGTGTCACACTTAATGGGGCTTTGACGGTGGCACTCTCAAACCTCATCCATCACGCCTGTCTGTCCCTCTCGTGTTTGTGTTCCTCATTATTGTCATTTGCTCTCTGTCTGTCTGTCTGTCTGTGTCTCTCTCTCTTTCTACTTTTCCACAACGTCCATGCATGCGAGGGGTAAAAGCCATAAACATAATCATTACCATAAAACCCAAGAGCTTGGCCCATGTCCTTGTAAACACATATGACGTAAACAAGCGGACAACAAGCAAAGAAAGGTGAATGTTAAGCCACTCGTATGAAAATGTTAATAAAACGAAGAAAAGAACTACGTTAACTGGTATAGCCCGAGAATTTTTTGTATATTTTTTCCTGTTAGAGAACGATTTTGTCCAAGGAGAGAAAAGTATCAAGTAGTAAAGGGATAAATGAATTGTCTAACTCACCTCTGTAGTTCGAAAATTCACTCTTAAACTGAATGAAGTCGCTCGAAGATGTTAGAAGAGAATTAAACTGACGTCCTGGAGTTGAAATTATTATACATAGAGGAAGACAGATCATAATACAGATAAAAAACTAACAACCAACTCTATATTATCCTCACTGAGACATAGGACACAGAGGTTAGGGCATCGAGGTCAAGATTATTTGTTGGTAGGCGATCAAAGCTCATGATATTTTTTAAAAACTCCAGCCACTTATGGGGGATTCGAACCTATATGCGATTCATATGTTGTTTATTTTTATTTTTTGTTAGAAATATGTGCCTGTCGACTTCACCATAGGGTGCCAAAGCAGATAAAACTTTAGATTTAAGATTCAAGGAGGGGAGGTGGAAGTCAGTGATAAAACTATAGATAAAGATTTGAGAAAGGGAAGTGAAGGTCACTGATAAAAGTACAGATATCAAATCTGAGGAGGGGAAGTGGAGATCTCTGGTAAAATTATAGATTTAAGATTTGTGGAAGGGAGGTGGAGGTCACTGCACCTCCCTTCCATAAATCTTAGACGCAAAACTACAAAAGATAAGCAAGATGTGCTAAGGAGCCTCCTTAACTCCTTCACTCCAGTGACGTATCCCAATATCTCCAGTTCTATAAGCTTCTCATCTGAATAAAATCGTCTAGAGGTTGCAAGAATAAAATGCCAAAATACTTCACGGGTTACAAGGAGCTGGCCAACGAGAATGCGGTCCTTTTTGAGGCTTCCAGCTCACCACATGGCCTCCAGTGTAAGTGGTGCCCTTTGAAATATTTTGTATTCCGTGTTCGCCGCCTCGCACTCCCCGCCTCTCAATCCCACAATGGCCCTATGGCACTGACGCGCACCGCCGCATTCCACGATATTCAGGTTGGCGTTCTTAACAAATTCCTGCTAAACAAAATTGATTTATGCCTGTAGAGTGTAAAATGGGAATTAAACCAGACATTTACTGCAGTTTAAGATTTTGAGAAAGAAGTTCCACGACCTTTATTTCCTTTCCTTTTGCCAGAAGCCTACGCGTTTTTTCTTCTTATCCTTTCTTGCCTTTTCTTTCTTTTGTGTGTGTGTGTGTG
>JAGKTI010000104.1:69552-83489 GCA_018397915.1 Birgus latro
GGGAGAGAGAGAGAGAGAGAGAGAGAGAGAGAGTTATTACAGAGGGGAAAAAATAACTGTGATAAATAAAACATATGGAAGGAAGCGGGGAACACAGATGACTTAGGATTAATACTTGTCGATTAAGCTACATGAACATTGAGGCAGACAATTATAGGGCTTAGTCTTCCCCTAGAATAGTCTTCCTTTTGCGAGCAGAATACCCTACCACTGTACCACCGACTACCTAGGGTGCACTGAGACAAAGGGAGCTGGCACTAAAGGGAAGGACGAAGCAGGGAAAGAATAAGGGAGAGGATACCGTAATGCAATCCGCGGCAACTTTCACTCGGCCTGACATATCCCTTCTGGCTGTCACGACCAAGAAGTGGGTGTGGTACTGAGGGAGAATATTGAGCAGAAAGCGTGCAGATGGACGGGAAGAGCTGGGTTGAAACTGTACGGAAATTTTTGACACGCCACAGGTAACGCGTGCTACAGTCTACATCGGAATACATACATACTTCTACATATTTCTTTTAAAAACATATGAAGGTATATACATATGGGGAAGTTATCGCTACTTTTTTTCTTTGACAGATTCAGGTTAGCATGCATACACATACATTGCATAGGCTGATTTCTGACACTGCATATTTCCTTTACTTCACACAGGTATCGCTCTCTGTAGGAACATCAACCAGCAGCCTTTGCCGTAGCCCGCGGAGGAGAAACGACACCACAGACAAAGGTAATTTTCCCACCAGACTCCTAAACATTCCGCAATAACACAGATCATCACATAAATCACAATATTTCTCTTTACTATCACCGTCTGTATATAGTTTTTTGCATGTGTATTTGTGTGTATCTGTGCTTATTTTCCATGTGAAAATATATGCCTGTGTGCGTCTATGAATGAATACAGATATACTTATATGTAAATCAAGTTATAAAAGTACTAGATTGTTTTGCAGGGGCGCAGGGTCCTAATATGGGACTACATTAAAATCTAAAGAAGTGAATATTCTCGTTTCCAAAAATCATTAGAGAGAGAGGAGGAGGAGGACGGAGTTACAAAGAAGTTTGTGTCTCCTGTTGCGAGATGATGATTACCTTCAAAGTTCCCCCACATGAGTTGTACCTTTAACCCCCCAACTCCTCTCTCTCTCTCTCTCTCTCTCTCTCTCTCTCTCTCTCTCTCTCTCTCACTCTCTCTCAAATACAAGTAGATCATCGTCGTGACGTCCTTGGATTCCCGTAAATCCTGTGACACATTATTTTTAGTTAATTTGTGACACCTCCAAGCGATTTTATTGAACTACGGAAGGATGTCTACGTGTAAATGGGTTAAGGAAGGCTATATCTTACCTCTCCAGTCTGACAAGTCACCCCTGAGCTGAAACAAGTGTCTGATAAAAGCATTCATGAAATTAGCACACAATATTGCAGAAAAGGATTTAAGTCTCAGTTATTCCCTACAGTGCTGTGATAACATTTATCTTAACATCGAAGGATGCCATCATTCTTTTGCTCACTGTGTCTACTCTACTTAGCATAGGATATTATTTTCGAAAAGAAATTAGGTATAGCCAGTATCAACCCCTCCATTACTGGGGTTATCGCCTAAGCTTAATAAAACTGATTGGTTCAAGCAAGAACTAAACTATTAAATAAGTCTTCCTAGTAAAGGAATTAAAAGGGACGTGTGTTTGGGAAGGGGCTTAAGCCACAACATTTGCATGTAGATGAACACGAGTCCCGCGGAAACTGCCAACTGGGTGGGCTATGAGACTATCAGAGGTGCCTAGATAATTTACAAGGCAAAGCACTGCAGTACTGACACAATGCTCCGAATGTAAAGTTGAAATGAAACAAGAGGAATGGAAAGGACTGTGTTATGTGTCACGTGGAGAGAGAAAAGAGAGCAACCTACTGTGGAACTATGAAACAATGAGAGGTGCCTAGGGACTTTACAGGGCAAAGCTATGCAGTACTGATATGATGCGACGAAAGCTAAGTCGGATTGAAAAGAGAGGAAAGGAAAGGACTATGTTACATGTCACTTGTAGCGATACGCGGGAGCAAAGGTAAGAAGAGCTTGAGAAGACAAAAATTTATTTCTTTATTATTTTAGTAAATGCACTTCAAGCTTTCAATGACTCTTCGTCCCTTGTCATCCCATAAATGATGACGCCTTTGTCTTGAGGATGAGATCTGTTCCTCTCTTCGTTTCAACATTTCATTCATTCCTGGTTAACTTTCCACTTAGCTTTTTTAACAGGAGGTATTTATTAACCTTAGATTATTCCTTTCTACAAAATTCACTTGCATTTTGCCTCCAGCATTCAGATTCTCCATTCCAAAAATTCATGTCAGCTCTGATAATGTCAATGATATTTAATTTTTCTCTCCAAGGTGTGCTTTTATGTCTGACATGTTTACAGTCATAACAAGGGTGGAAGGAAGGAGGGCAGATGGGAGGAAGAAGAGTTAAAAGTGAGAAGGAGTTGCAGATATGAAGAAAGGACACGAAAAATGAAGGAAGAAGGTGGGAGGGAGAAAGGGAAGGAAGGTAAAGGACATAAGGGTGTAGGATAAAGAGATGAGGATGTGAAAAAAAATAAAAGAAAGCGAGGGGGAAGAGAAGGGACGGTGAGCGGAAGAAGGAAGAGTAGGAGGAGGTAGAGGAAATGAAATGAGGCATGATAAGGGTGAGGTCTAAGTGTGAAGAGGGATGGGAAGAGGACGGAGGGCATGAGAAAGGGAGATAGGGATGAAGAAAGGTGGGAAGAGGAGAAAGAAGATAGGGAAGAGGTGGGAGGGAGCAGAAAGGGGAGGGAGAAGAGGTGGGAGGAGGTAAGGATAGTGGAAGAAGAAGAGCAAGGAGGGAGGAAGAAGGGATGTGGAGGGATGGTAGGTGTGAAGAAGGGACGCAAGGTATGAGGAAGGAGGGGAAGACAGTGACAAATGGCCTGTGATAATTGAGAAAGTCAAGGGAAACTGATTACTGTCCCCTCTCCCCATCTCCTGTCTGTATGTGTATGTATTGCTGTCTGTGTACACTTTATTGCCTCAGTGTCTGTGTACATTTTTTCTCTGTACACCTTACTGCTTGGCTGTGTACGCCTTCATATCTTTATGTGTATGTATCGTTGTCTGTGTATATATTATTACGTGCTCACACTTTATCTATATGTGCACATTTTATTGTCCGTTTACTCCTTATATGTATATAGGTGATTGTCTGCGTACATATTATTTTCTACCTGTGTACGTGTAAGTTTCTGGATGTGTACGTATTTTTGCCTGTGCACGCCTATTTTCCGTCTGAGTACACATCCCGTGAAGACACTCTGCCTAGGCAAACTCTTTTACTTTTGCCTGTTAACTGATTTTTTTTTTCAAAAGTCTTTCATTCAACCAGGTCCGGAGATGCGTGATCTTTTTCAACCCTCTAACTTACAAAATGATAATAATAATAATGCTTCTAAAATCTTCGAGTCTGTCAAAAAGACAAAGAAATTAGAGCTCTGTACCCTCCCTTTTTTAATTTTTCTTCTTTTTTACCATCCATATAGAGTCGATGCTCATATTCTGCATATCGAGACTGCGTTGAAGCTATTGCCATTGAGTTAAAAGATTACTAAGGTTTGTCTCTGAGTCAGGCACAGGTCTTTAATTTCCAAAATATCTTAATGTGGCACGACATGCAAAGCCCAAACGCTGACACAAACACATCAGTAGATTGTAGCGTCGCCCTGCCACTGACCTCACGTCCAAATGTTGAGGTATGCACGACAAAGAAACAGGTTCTCATTCATAGCAGTATTAAAAAACAAAGAAGAAAATATTATCAAGATAAAGTCGTCAAGAAAACAAGAGTGTAAACTGAGTAACTAACACATACTGAATAAAAAATAAAAATGAAACATGGCCAGAGTAAAATGAAACGGAAAGAAATAAAAGACATCCAATTATTGTGATGGATTAGCCTCAGCAGCGCAATAAGATGGTCGATGATTAATGGTCTTCTTATAAAGGCTTAATCAGTTCCCTACATCGGGGTCTCTCCTATGTTGAATACTCGTTGGATTAAGCCAGAATACATTAAGAAAGCCATTTTACTTCAAGAGCTAATGAAGATTGCTGTTAACCCTCATTACTACAAGTGTTCACTCAAAAACTGAAGAGAATCGTCTGGTGATGCAAGGAGGTATTTAAAATGCTTCAAAGTGCTAAAAGGGCTAAATATTTCAGACTCTTGTTCCTCCTCACAAAACTGTTTAATGTCAGCTGAAACAGAATACTATAGCTGACAAGAATATGAATGGGTTTTTGCTGACAGTGTAATTTCTTAGGATGCTATCACTCACTAAGTTGAAGAAAAATTCCTTGCATTGATTGGAACAGAATATTAGAGTTATATTATCATGAGAGGGGCAATGTGAATGAGATAATCTTGCTCTACTGCTGAATGCCTTCCACCAAGCCATTCGTCACATTGGAAGATATTTTGCTTTCTCCGTTTTTCCTTGTTCTCGTTCTTCTTACAGTCACTCGTCACAGCTTATGACATTGTATCGAAGCCAATTTCTTCGCCTGCACTTGAGCTGGTATCCTGATAGACCTTTCTCGAGTTTTTTCTTTCTTTTTAGGCCTATAAAATCGTTGTTTAGCCTGTAAAATATAAAAATGTAGACGAGTAACAAACAAAGTACTTGGAACCACCAGATGCCAAAACAACCATCACCACACACACACACACACACACACACACACACACACACACGCAAAGACGGCCGTGTGCAGTCAATAAGTATATATTTCATTCAACGTTTCCTATAAACTGCACCAAAGGAAGGCGAAATACTGGCTGGTTCTTGCATTAGGGGGGTAAAAGCGTCTGTCAGGGGATATTGCAGGGGTTCTGGAGGCTATATTGGCTTGTTAAGATGAGGAAGGAGGGGAAGGGAAGTGGGGTGGGGAAACAGAAGTGGAAGGGGAAGAAAGAAGGTTGCAAATGGCTATCTCTCTGCCGAATCTAATCATCTTGACGTTTATCGGGACAGGCCACTAGACTTGTCTCGATCAAGAAAGGGTTAATGGTGACTTCAGTCCTCTCTTCACCTACTCACCTCTGTTCTATGATATTCTATTATAATGATGATAATAATAATAATAATGATAATAATAATAATAGTAATAAGAGGAGTAGCAGTAAAAGCAGCAGCAGTAGTAGTAGAACTAGTAGTTGTAGTAGTAGTAGTAGTAATAATAATAATAATAATATTAATGATGATGATAATAATAATTCTTTTCTCTCTTTTGCTCACACGCTTTCATTCTCAATCACTCATCTCCTCTTCCTCACTTCCTTCAGAGCACAGTACTAACTACGTCCTCTCGCTCTGCTCTTCCTTACAATTTCACAGCCACATAACATCTCACGTTTTACACACACACACACACACACACACACACACACACACACACACACACTCCTCTCCCTTCCATGTCCACACTCACCCACTCTCATCTTCATTCACGCATCCAAACTCCATTTCTCCTCTTAACACGCATCACCTCATCTCCATGCGCTCTCTTTTTTCGATGTCCTCCCACACACCACTCATTCCACTCAGCTCAGATTCCTCGTGGTGTTACATGAACCATTTTTGCTTCCTGGACCACAGAGCAGTTTTGCATTTACCGCCACTCGTCCAGGCTAATTGAACGTGGAGATTTTAAATGGAGGTGGCGGTCACTTCACGCTGATCAGAAAATTCACGTTCACATGCCTTTTTCTTTCTCTGCACTCGGGATTCTCTTGTAATTCGCCATCTTCCCAATGGCATCTCTGAAATTCTGTTGGCACTGCAGATTGAATATATTTTGGTATTATTAAACAGTGAAAATACAAGGACTGCAACAACGGAGAGTATTATTAAACAGTGAAAATACAAGCAAATGATCAGAGGAGAGTGTGTTAAGCTCGCTTCACTTCAACTTGGGTAGAATGTCCGTCTCTTAGCATTAATTCCCATCTTTTGAATGTTGAGCTTAACAAGATTTTAACACCACAAAATCATGCTACTCAGGAACTAATATTACTGAAAGGATACAGTACCGTAGTATTGTTAAGCCACTTAGATTGATGAAGTAAGCTGCAAAAGGATGAAAATATCCGTCAAATTAAAGTGGACGAGCTCAAAGTTTTACTGGTTGTGATGATAGTGCATTACTATTTTGTGTCAGTGCTTTCTTTATGTTGTTAAGGTGATCGTGGGGCTGTTATATCATTTAAATATCTAATGGCGAGTGAGACACCCAAAGCACAATAAGAAGAGTATATTCAACATTTTTTGAGTCAGCACGGGGATATGTTGGATGAGATGGACTCCTGTTCTGAAGAGTTTTGTCCTTACCGGGCTATTTGAGGATGATCATGAATTTTTTAATTGCAACTGAGGTTTTTGTTCAGCATGTAAGAACTTTAAATGTGCAGTAGATTGTGCAGTATGGAGTGAGGTAATAGTTTATTTAATTCTGTATCTTGTACCTTAGATGACATGGAAAATGCACCATTTATGACACACAGAGCAGTGATTATATATCTCCACTCATCGGGGAGGTTTACGTGTTTATATGTGTTGAATTCTTCGTCTGCATTCCACTCCCAATACGGTGAGCACGCAGCACCCGTCCAACTACACATTCTTATCCCTTTTCTGCCAAGCTGAGCCATCAGTCATTCATGTATGCAACTGGTTAAGTCTAGATATATTATGCTCAGTCCGTATTCCCACTGTCTATGACCTCTAGCCTTTCATATGCAATGCATCAAAGCATGAAAAGGAAAGAAATTTTGAAACTGACTCAAAGCACCCCCAGTGTTTCTCTTTCCTTAATTTTCATTCTTTCTTTCCTTTTTTCCTTCTTTCATTCTCTCTTTTCTTTCTTTCCTTCGTCTTACATTTAAATAGTGAGAAGGTTGAAGTGTCTTGTCCAACAGGTAGGCAATACCCCCGAGGCCAAACGTAATACTCAACGCCCCGGCAAATTATACTCCCGTCTGTTTCACTCTCTCACCCAGGCTTCTTACAATTTCTCCCTTGCCCCTCACAGCGAGCGTCCCCACTACCTTCTGCGTAGTTGTCTCAGGTGGGGAAAGGAACTGAGGAGCTGGAACAAATTCAAGTCTTACAAGCAATTCACTCACACTCAATTTTCCTTTCGCTAACGTCGATGAGGGACTGAGAAATCAGGAGTGTGTTGTCTCTAAAGCTGAGTCTGATGTGTGGATGACTGGTAAGGAGGGAGAAAGGAATGGGATTTCACAGAGAAGAGGAGAAAAGTGTGAGAAATTACTTGAGAGAAAGAGGGGGTGGGGGTGAGGAGAAAGAGTCTCATCTTCAGCGCCTCCTCCAGGTGGTAACAAATGAAGCTGTGTCCCAAAGGTAAAGGTGGGCAGGCAGTATAGCCACACACCTGCTCTCGCTCCATTCTGTATCACTTTCCACCCACACCTGCCCTTCCTCCATACTTAATTATCCTCCCTTACACCTGCCCTTCCTTATTCCCTAATTATCCTTCCCCACACCTCCTCTTCCTTCTTCCTTAATTATCCTCCTGCACATCTGCCCTCCTTCCATATTTAATCATCCTCCCCATACCTGCTCTCATTCTTTACTATATTATCTTCCCCCAGACCTGCCCTCCATCTATCCTTAGGTAGGCAGGAAGGCAGGGAGATAGGCTGAAAAGTAGGAGGGAAGGTTAGTAGGGGGATAGGTAGGAAAATGTGTGTGTGTGTGTGTGTGTGTGTGTGTGTGTGTGTGTGTGTGTGTGTGTGTGTGTGTGTGAGTGTGTTTTTGTTTGTTTGCGTGTGTGTGTGTGCGTGTGCATGTGAGTGCGCGTTTGAATATCAGCTTAGAATCTGAAGTGTTTTTTGTCTCTGAATGATTTCGCTGCCTATGAACGCATATTTGAATGGCAAGATATAAATACCAAGCTTGTAGCCACACCTCAGTCTCATGTTGTCGGCGGCCACCTACAGCAGTTACCTTTATATACTTAATTTTCCCCTCCTACTCTGTTCTTATATTTATCTCAGTGTTCCACGCACTTTCCTCTCCTGCATGGCATAGGCTAATTCGTGTTTATCTTTCTTGGGTCCTTTGTTACGAGCGGTATCAGAGTAACCAGTTCTGTGTCGAATTCGTTAATATTTCAGTCTTAATACGGCCAAGGGATTATATTCAGATCAGTAGTTCCTTTGTAGAAGAGGGATCAGAAATGCCTGTGTTCTTCGGTTAGTCCTTTCTGTACGGTTTCCTATAATAGAATTCGCTTTCTTTTCTGCCTCATGGTTTCCCAGTTAAGAAAATGCTCTTTGTCAGAGAGTGTTTAACTTACAATTCATTTTTGTAATATATTATTTCCCAAATTCTACAGCATAATCGTCAACACTTCCCATTTAAGAATCACCCTTACTTTTACAGTACTTATCTCATCCGTTCATTTCATTTTATTTTTTAATTCATCCGACTTTACAGATCCATCCTCCAACCGTGTGTCTGTTTCTTATTAGTTATTCCGACAATGCTTGCCGGACATATTAGTCCTTTCGCAGCCAGTTTCCAGTAATTCTGACAAATTAAGACAATACTCTGGCTCTACTGTACATCCTTCCCAAAGCATTTCTTTATGACAAGCACCATCTTAGTGCTCATATCTCGTTATAAATTAGTATTCAAGAAAAAGATGACGATTTTAGGCCAAATTCAAGTGCACAGGGTATAGTCAGCGTCCTCCACGTCGTTTCTTGCGTCCCTCATGACTGCCACTATTTTCTAGACCTCATAATCATTGACGATAGATAGATGACAATTTTAGGCCAAATTAAAACAGAGTACAGTCAGCGTCCTCCGCGTCATGCCTTGCCTCCCTCCCACCAAACGTTCTGTCAGAGGGGGGTCCCGGCGACCCCAGAGGGTAGCAGTGCCGCCTCACTCACCGGTGCCACTCATGTCAGCCGAGTGACACTTATAGGTTGTTGTGCCATCACCAGGACAGACCTCGGCAACACCACCTCTGACGACACCAGCCCCAAACTAACTCTCCCTTTCTCCCTTTCCCTCTCCTCTCTCTCTCTCTCTCTCTCTCTCTGTGTGTGTGTGTGTGTGTGTGTGTGTGTGTGTGTGTGTGTGTGTGTATGTGTGTGTGTATGTGAGAGAGAGGGTGGGTGGGTGCTTTTTTTTTGCATTGTTCTTTGTGTACAATATAATGGTGTGTCTGTTTGGGTCTTGAACACACCATCCTCACACCAGTCCATCAACACCAGCCTCGTCTCTGCTGCCTTCAACTGGTGTAAAATCAGGCAGATCAACCGGTATTTGAGTCAGATCCTTCGTTAACTGAAGGGTGGAGGGGAAAGACTGTTGTAATCCCTCCTAATCCGGTAGTGGAGGGGGAGTCGAGCCTTTATATCTGTGCCACACACTCTTTGCCTTCGACTCCTAACCTGTTTAGTTCAATGACTTTATTCTGTGGTTTATTCCTGCTAGATATATATAATTCACGTAAGGACAGTCCTCTAGTAAGTGAAGGGGTCCAAGAAGGCTATAGCTATCCCGTCTGTATCGAAAGGTTTCTCCTAGGCTATACAATACTGTCTGTAGATAGTAGAATACAGCCTAAAGAAGCGTAGATAGTAAAGGATACGATGCCGTCTTTCGTAGGTATTTATAGAGACAAATTCAGTTTAGATAAGTTGTTTCAAAGTGCCGGGGATAAACATAGCCTTTATTAACACCTACATTACAAGAGGTCACTACTGAACTCTTTCTTAGGCAATTTTCAGCATCCCTCTCTCCTTCAAAAGTCTGGTCCACCCCTGTCTATCTTTCTGACAATACTTCTCTTTGGATTATTCATTGGAGCTTTTCCCATATCTCTTCCTCTGTTGTTATGGCACGATCCATATTATTTTCCACATATAGTGACACATTCTGCAGTTATCGCCGCGGTGTTTGAGTAGTTAGTGTTGTATATATACCACCTACGAAGCTGCCGACCCAACAGCACCTCGGTTCAAATTCTGGTTCGGGCATCTGGCGGTACCCCCCGCAAGTATTCTTCCACTATTTGTGAGTTGTTAGGAAGCTAAGGTAATGCCTAGTGGAGGTAACCAATGTAATCTAGATGATGCAGTGGCCTTGTGTCTCAGGAAGGTGAGTGATAAACCCCTAGTCTCAAAGGCATTTATTACTGAGATGAGCACTGCAGCTGTTTTTTTTTTTTTTTTTTTTTTATGTGTCCGACTCTGGGCATAGGCTTCACAGCCTGCTATCAAGGCCCAGTCGTCCTCCTACAATCTACATGTCACCACTTCGGCGCTTAACACCCACCGTCCATATTGAATACATGCTAGGGCTGTCTCATACAGGACTGGTGTACTGGTATTAGAGGGGTCATTTTTACGACATGTCGGCGGGTCTTCTGGTAGATCAGTAAAGCCTGATTTAATGAAATTCAAATCCTTAAATTGTTCCCTGCACCCACGGGACCGCAAGCCAACTCTCTACCGATCGAGCTATCGCCTCATGGCGTCTGTCTACACCAGTACCTTTCCCTTCCTTTACGAGTGTTTCCCCCATTCCTCATCTTCCAACTGTTATCTCCCTTTTCTTCTCATGGGGTTATACACGAGGGCTGTTCCAACGGCTCTTCCCCTACTGTATTACTCATGCCATATTATATTTCCATACCATTTTCCAGCATCCACTCTACTTCCTTTACTAGCTCCCCTCCTCTCCATCTTCCTGACTCTTATCTCCCCTTCTTTCTCACGGGATTGTACAGGAGGGGAGAGAAACTGCTCCCCAGTGCCCCATTAAGGCCTTCCCCTCTACTCTTCCCTTCCTACTTTCCTCTTCCATTCCCGATACCGTTTTCACCTTCTTGTTACTCCTGTATTCAGTTCAGACTCATTTATTGGTCCTCTTTCCTTTCTCCTCCATTATGCTACATATCTTACTTATTCCCTCTCACCAGCAGTCAAGAGCGTCAACTAAGAACAAATAATTCACGTCCATTGATTCCTGACATCATATAGTGAACTTATCGATCAGACTTTAATTTCTTGGGCTGAGCAGTATAAGGATCACAGGTCACACTTTTCTAGAGCATTATTTTATTAGTTATGGTCGTGTGCTTTCAAATAAAAAAAATCTTTAAGAATTATATCTCTTTGTCTACCCATCCATTTATCTATTAATCCATCCAGTAGGTCAACTCCTTGGCTGACCCTTAACCCAACCACCAGGTTTGGTTAAAATGGTATCAGTACGTCTGAGTCTCAGATTTCTGTGCCGGGATTGCCCCAGCAGTCGTCAGTGTTGACACAATCACTCCAGAACTACAAGCTAGTTGCCACCAGTCTCTCTCTCTCTCTCTCTCTCTCTCTCTCTCTCTCTCTGATCATGCAGCGTATTTTTTTTTCTCTACCTCTATCTCTTACGCATTCAGTTTTCACCGTTTTAAATTACTCCGTAGTATTTGTTGTGACTCCCCAAACTCCTTGCCCTTAAAGCTTTGTATCCCATATTGTGCTACTTTGATCATGTTCTCCATATTTCTTCTTCCTTATCCCAACTCCGCCTCGTTCCCCTGGTGTTCCCTCCACTCTCCTCCCTTCTCTCCCTCCATCCAAAGTCTGCTAGTCATCAGGGCTAAAAGTTATCGTTTTGTTTATCCAGGCTGATGTCTGACTGCGTACCCCCTCTCTCTCTGTCTCTATCTCTGTCTCTGTCTGTCTGTCTCTCTGTCTGTCTCTGCCTCTGTCTCTCTCTCTCATGTTTCTCTTCAGTCACTTCCCTTCTTCTAACATTATCTTTCGGTCTGTTGACGGAGAACGTCTTTTCATATTTCACTCACATTACTACAGGTTTTAATTTTTTTAGTGTAGGGAGGATCCTTGGAAAAAACAGAATCACTGAAGATTTTGAGAAATGGATCAAACTAACACGGTGGAAGGATATGCGTTCTTGATGTCTGTTAGAGAGGATAATACTGGACGTGTGGTTGGCCTGATCTAAAATAACAGTGCTTCCAGATCATTAACTGTGTAGAAACCTTTAAGTGATGGCAGCATGTTTCAAGCAACACTCATGGTTTTATAATGCAATATCAGCATTATCGTTTGCTGTGCACGTACCATACATGGAGAGGAAGAGGCGAAGGACGTACCCTGCACTGTAAGATACCGACAAGGCATATGAAGACTGTGATTGGTGATCTACAAACAGAAATTGATAACATTGAAGTAGCAGCTATGTGTTGATACAAGTGTGGTGGAGTAAGATTGGTGCCGTAAATGGTGTATGGTGGTGTAAGTGTGGTGGTCTAGCTGTGGCAGTGTAAATGGTTGTGTAAGTGTGGTGGTAAAGTGTAGTGGTGCAAGTCTGGTGGAAGGAGAGGAGCATCCCGTGTCTTGCTATTTAGATTTGGGCGTGATACAACACGTCCCTCCCTCACTCCCCTCCCAGAGTCTCTACCTCCTCCTTTCCCCAAACTCCCACCGTCTCTCCCTCCCCCCACCCCCAGATTTTCTCCCGCCCCACACTTGCTTTTTATACATTCACTACAAGAGGCCAGTCCTAAGCAGGATAATGTCTCATTTGGACGTGAAGGCTCTGAATGAACCTAACTGAACCTGGTAGTACTCAGATATCTTGAACTTACCTACCTGAACTTGAATGGATGTGAGACAGTTGTTGCTGTTGCTGAACCTCCGTCCATCTGGCCGAGATAGTACATCGACCACAGGTAAGTAACTGCCCCTATGGTGTCGTCCCATGGGTTCCTTACACCGTTAATACTGTGTCTGCTTCTTTGTGTGGCATGTGGTGTTCAGTGTTCCCTCGTGTGTGATCTGTTGTTTTGGTATATTCTAGATGCTGGGCACTGTTATATGTCACTCCACCCAGCCCAAATCAAAGTTGGTAACGGAGAAGGGCTGGGTGATGCTCTGATCTAAGCTTAGCAAGGTGTACTCGATTAGCTTTAATTAACGGTACCTTTGATGGGTGAATGTTGAAAGGGGGGGGGTTGTAATTCACCGTTCCGATCGAGGGGTTGCATTGCCCTGTGCGTGAAATGAGTCTGAAGGTGTTGCTAGTGTTGGAATGTATGGAGGTAAGGCGTTATCGAAGTGGGTCTAGTAATATTTGTGTGGTGACTCTTTTATGTGTCTAGATGTGTTGTGTGTCTAGATGTGTTGTGTGTCTAGATGTGTTGTGTTGTAGCAAAAGGCACCAAGTAGAACTATGTGCCTCTCATATCAAGATATTCTCTAGGAGGGAGGACCTTGGCTTCAGAGTAACGCCCGTATTATTAAAAAATATTGAGCATGTCTCTGGAAAGAACACTCTCCCTTGCACTATGGAAAGTCAGACTCTATTTTTGTCATTATTAAAACAGCTGATCGGACGCGGGCTTTCGAGAGCCGATTGGTATGCCAGCAGCTACTTTTCGGTAATGTTGGTATGCCTGCATACATGACCGTGTTCGAATTGTCTGAAACAAATTTAAAATTCAACAGTCAAAATGCTTCCGGAAATATAATGTTAATAGACAGTCATTGTTTATAATCATTTTTCCATTTTAAAATTAAAAATAACGGGTTAGAAGATGTATAAGAAACCAGAAATGGGATATTATGATAATGAAAGTCCCTGGCTCACTGATAATAATCGAACGATTTGGGTTTGTTTATGTCACCCGTCAAACTGTTCAGCAAGATGTCGCGTTCTCAATACATCACCACTAAAGAGCGAAACTACCTGCTGGATCTCACTGAGGATAGAAAAAACATCATCTTCAACAAGAAGACGGATGGAAGGATAATTCCCGTGAAAATGAGGACGTGGGACGAGATATGTAACGCTTTAAAC
>JAGKTI010000104.1:98682-110371 GCA_018397915.1 Birgus latro
TTATATTATTAATAATCATAATAATGATAATAATAACAACTATAACAACAATAATAGTAATAATGCCAAATACGGCACACTCACATCCAGTGCACCAGAGAGAGACAAAAAACAGGCGTGAGAAACAGACCCCATAATTTGAGGTAACCGTATGAAGCAGCCAGACTGTAGGTTTATTTGCTCAATTTTGCACCATTCCGAAAAGCGAGTGTGCAGTTAATGGGAGGGAAAATAACAAGCATAATACACAGCATAACAATGGTAACGCATATGTGAGATACAGCCAGAGAACAAAATACTGTAGTGAATATGATGTGGGTAAAATATTGAATGTATGAATATGCAAATTGCGCGTTAAATCTCAGCACTAACCGGGTCTACTCTTTATAACCAAGCCCGTTATTGTTGTTTTATTTTTTACGCTCGGGCATTGCTGAAAATGGCTGAGCATTTTGTCCTCGGCAAACGACTCCAACTTTAAAATATATCTGTGGTGCTGATGCAGCTTGCTTGTCATTATCTTCAGCTTTCATAATCGTCCTAACTTCTTTTTCCCACATTAAGATGGGGTGAGGTAGAGTTCAGAAAGCAAGTAGAAAAAGGAGAGAGAGAACTATCATCGGTATGTCAAATGCTATGGCCCAGACACTGAATTGCTCACTATTCAAGCCCCTGAAATCTTGACTCACCATAACAGGCCTAGGCATATTTTCTGTATGTAGAAAATAAGCATCCCATGGCTTTTGGAGCCTGCAAAACTTGTTCTGTCCAAACAAAATTCAAAAGACCGGATTCAACTTTCCTTCATTTTAGGTTGCCTGAACACGCGTATTTAAAAGACTGAAGGTCATTTGTTGTGGTAAAAATAGACTGAGGAACACATGTCCAGAACTGACCGATTATATAACCTACATGAAAGCCAGAGTACTGGTTCACCGATGCATACGGAGCTGTACAGGAGGGGATGAGAATGTGTAGTGCCTAGCATAATGGAGACGTAATGCAACGATTTGAGGTCCCCCCTTCAACCATTCCATACCATCCCACTCTTCTCTCCATACACGAGTTTAGCCTCTCATAACCTCACCCATATCTCTACTGAATAACCGTGGGGACATCACACACCCTCATTTTACTCCAGCACTGCTAATAAACCACTCACATAGCTACCCACTTCCTCTTGAACATCTTTCACTTTCATAACGAGGAGTACTATGGGAGCGACACCCGAACCCACCACTGTCTGAGAGTCTAATCTATAACTTTTCTTTGTACCCTTGACCTTCCACAGATCACTCTCTGAATCGAGTTACTTCATTCATTCCTAACCCTTAACCCTTCCACCAACTTTGATTCAAATCGGATCAGAAATATTTTGAGTTGAATTTTGCTCACTGACCTTGACCTTAGACTTTTTTCCCTGTGACTTTATCCTTTGACTTCTTATTCTCAAATCCGTATCTCCTTATTCCTGTTTTAACCTGATCTCTCCCCCAAACTTTAGCCTACGTGGTATAAAAACTATATAAACTGACCTTGCCATGGAACCTTCACCATGGCCTACTTCTCTATAAACAAAAACAAAAACAAAAAATGATCGGCCAGTCTCCTTAGTGATCCTCAGCCCATCTACCAAGTTTGATCCAAATCAGATAAAAAACAGTTAGGTTATTTTCTTCACGCAAACACACGAATCGAACTTTGCCCATGCCCTATGACTTCCACCTTTGACCGACTGTCCTCATAATTAATCCTGTGTTTCTTGCTGTTATCCTCGCAACACCACGCACGGCTTTAGCATTCCTACCCAAACTTTCCCCGTATATACTCCACAAGTTTTAAAATATTGGCATTCCCATTTTCATACGTTAAGTGCAACGTATAATTTAATATTGTATCGTTCACCTGATAACCTTATTGTGATTCCTTTGTGTCTCTCCCCCTCATTTTCATTAACTTCTTGTTTGACAAAATTAATACCTGGACGTGTTATGAACTTTGGTAATGAGTTTGAGATGCTTTGGCTTCCGATGCGGTGGGGTGATCTGAATGGCGGGGATGTTGTCATATATCAGTCAGTTAGGCGAGACACTTATTTTACTGCAGACCATATGCAACAACAGAATAGTCTTCTTAATTCAAAGCACTTGATATATCGAATTTCTCTCTCTCTCTCTCTCTCTCTCTCTCGATTATGCACTAACAGATGTCCCTGTACTTTACCATATTATGACCAGTATGGTATATTCATTTCACTGATTAATACGGTGTGCATACATATATCTACGTACATTTGTATTTGAAATAAAAAGAATCACAGAACAAATTTAGGGTCGAGAAGAACACATACTTTTTTGTTGGAGGGGAGAAGGGGAAGGGGAAGGGGATGGGGAAGAGAATGATTACTTTTACCGTCTGTTGACTGCACATTCGTCTTTTAGTCATTTTTCCCGTTTACTTACACTGTCTGAACCATAAAATTATTTGCAAGACCTAAGCCAAGAATCTGTTAAAGATGTATGAAGATATCAGACCCAGCTACCTATGTTCAGTAATTTTCAAGCCAATCGGTGGAAAACGTGAGCTCGTGGCAATCAAAGTTGGTAAGAACAATATTGTGTGTGTGTGTGTGTGTGTGTGTGTGTGTGTGTGTGTGTGTGTGTGTGTGTGTGTGTGTGTGTTCAGCTGAATAAACTCATCAGGCGACAGCAAAACAAAATACAGTAGACGTTGTCGTATTGAAAGGACCGTCATTATTTCAGGAAGGTGAAATAATTTAGTAAGATAATAAACGAAGGGGATATTAAGATGAATGAAAGACTGGTATGGTGGACTATGATACAGACATACCTCACTGCAATGGAACACAGAATAATTAATCTCAGGACCTTATTACGTACTTTAGGGTGAATAAAATCATCCGGCGTTAGACAGGATGAGCTAATAGAGTTAACCCTACAATGTGAAGTTCAATGACGATTGTATTAACACATTAACACCTAGATTCTTGTACTCTCTTGCAGATGAACACTATCCTCTGAGATGACTAGTGTACAATACCAGAGCTGTCGCGACCATAAGAGGGGTAAAGTGAATGTCTGTCACAATCCTGAAATCCCACACTTCTCACAAAATAGCTGCGCTGCAAATTATGGAGGCAGTGAACCACGAGAGATATAATTAGGAATCCTGCAGCGGAAAAAGTGTCGCTCTGAGAGATGTGGGATGAGGTGGAAAATGACTCGCGCTTAATTATGAGGGAGGAGCAGGAGCAGGAGGAGGAGCAGGAGGGTTTGCAGGATGGGAGACAGACAGACAGACAGAGACAGCCAGACAGACAGACAGACAGAGGATAGAAGTAAGAAGTCAGGATAGGAGAATAGACATGAAGGACAGGAAGGATCAAGAGAGCTGTAAAACATATTTGTGAAAAACAATTACTGTTAAAGGGAGAAATATATAAGCAGGTACTGATAGAAAAAATAAAGGTGAGGAATGGTAAATTAGGAAAAAAAACAGGTGTCATTATCAAGTGATCATATAAAGGAGTAGAACAGAGATAAAAAGGAGGCTGATGGAGAATACTGTTGATTTCAAGTTGGAGAATGATGTAGTTATAACGAAAGAAAACTTAAAATGTATTCAGTGTGTGGATTTCATACAACTGACGACGAGGATAACGATAAAGAAATAAACCCATTCATTATAATAATCTTTGTCATTTTTGATGCTGTGGGCAAGGTATTTTCATCAGGCTTGGGGATATTTCTTTCAGGCATTTGTTTTCCATATTTCCTTTTTCTTCTTTAAAATTACTATACTCGTATATCACTATTGAACAATGCACAAACTATGAACTTAACCCACCACGAATGGCAAGTACATAATGAATATGTGTATCGAAAAAGATAATTAATGGGCTTTCATTTAGATGGTACAGTCGAGAACTTTACTGGTGTTGCATGGGGGAAGGTAAGATCACAGAGGGTAGTTTTTACTTCTCTGAGTCCAGCTTTACTCCAGCAGCGACACTCATATAGTACCTGACATGATATAAAGAGTGTTCTGTTCTCTCGTCTGTAACTGTCCTTCAGCTTTTTCTCCTCAACTGGCGGAGTAAGTCGAAATATTAGTCGTGAGTCAAGTGTGAATCGACTTTGCAACATTAGGAAGCATAAACCTGTAAAATCTTAACACACACATGGGAACCAGCTCTCAACTCGCCAATTGTAACCTTTCCTTAGGTTCGACAGGGCACTTCACATGCATATAAATGGATTTAAATGGAGATGTATTAACTCTGAACATCAGATCGTTCAGGAAACAAAGGAAATTATTCATTCTGTATAAATCCCTCTGGAACTCAAACTACCAACACTCCCTCTTAGTTGCTTAAGTCATCTGGCACAAAGCAGATTAGAATACCTTTGAGCTTACAATTCACAAAAATAAAGTGGTTAATCAAGGTTGTTTTATAATCCTTTCAATGGTGGGGCTCCTCTCAGTTTAATAAAACTGGTTAGCGTTAACGAGGAAAAATACGTGGCTGGGCCAATTGTAGTTACATTAAAAACCTTGCATATGAAGGTGAAACTGCAAAGATCGGGAATAAAAACTCATCGAATTGTTGGCCGATACATTTTTAGGGAAAAGTTTTGGTTGTGTGATTACTGCTCAAGTTACGACCCTAATTATGTTTAGGGCAAGGGAAGGGAGGATGAGGAGTAGGTTGAGGAGTGATGGTGATACGAGAGAGAGAGAAAGAGAGAGAGAGAGAGAAAGTGTGTGTGTGTGTGTGTGTGTGTGTGTGTGTGTGTGTGTGTTACAAAGAGATAAAGGATAAAAAGTGTGTCAAAAGGTCTTACGACCCATACAGAGGAGATACCATAGATGAATTGTGGCGGTGGATGGAGAAAGATCATAAATGTTTCCGTGTGAGAAATTGGTGCTGAAGGATTAATGATTTGAAAAACAGTGAGGGTTTATTTCAAAGTTTTCTCCAACAACAAGATCAAGTTAAGCTCGCGTTGCTCTCACATACTCTCATATGTCTTCCGCCTTGCAGTGCTGCCGAATATAATGGCTTTTATCATGGAGGGACTGTACATCAACTTGAGGTATGACTCCACTGACTTTACTGAAAAATCTGCCAGCTCCTTCAATCCGATGTTTTTCTGCTATAGTTTCATCATTTATAGATGGTTTTATTCAGTTTAAAATGGAAGTTTGAAAGTGCTGTCATTGTCAGATATAACCTTCATTAACCGCTTCCTTAATGGCCATCTTTCCGAAGCTGATCAAAACTGTCTGTTGTCAGCTAGAATATAATTTTAATAACGTCTTCTGCTTAAAGGGGTCAAACTGGCGTTCTTTAGTATCCCTGGTGGTGCTTCCAGTAAAATGGGATATTTGGGTTTTCTGCTAAAACTTCTTAAGTAGGATTAGCTGTGGAAAGATATTATGAAACTTGAGCAATAGAGGCACGTTTGACCAAGCAGGTGAAGTCAGCGGCAGTAAGTCCATTATGCTGTCTAGAAAAAATAAATTAATTAATAGATAAATAAATAGATAAATAGACTGATAGATAGGTAGGTAAGTAGATAGATAGATGATACATAAAAAGTCCAGATTTTTATGCCATCAATTACACAAGGGTCATTACTGCAGATGCTCTCTTCCGTAAGTTCGTCAATCGGATCGGTCTGAAAATACACGTAATATTGAATTTAGGTTTATTTCCAGGTGGAAGCTGAAAGTGCAAATAATTTCGCCATCAGTTTTAATCAGGCGGGTTGCAGTCTTCCCTTTATTAATTTGTGACTCTTGAGTATGAAGCCTGTCTTGGTCGCGTCGTTTTTAGAATTTTATTCCAGCCAATGCCAGATTTTCCTGAGAATGAATCACACGAATTTGAAAGTTAATACTGATACCACCAACTCTTGTGTTAGCGAAAGACTACTATATTTTATTGCAGCCAATCCAGACAAATATGTTTAGCCCAGAATAAACTAAAGGGTCTTAATTTTTAATTATTTTCTTACGATGACGTGTTTATAGCTGTATTCCTGATAACTCCAGATGATTTTATTTGTCCTTACGAGAGACGTCTTTTTGTAAAGGGGTAAATTAGGGCTGTATCTGATTTCTTCATTACAAAGTCTTTCCGACATTATTTGAAACAGCGTGGTATTAGAAAAAATATAGTACATATAGCGTCAACGTAGTAAATATGTTAAGGAACTAATGACTTGATTAGAATGGAAATGATCTCTTCAGTCCGAGGACGTCTGTAAATTTCTTCTTGTTGCATCTGAGTGATTCTATTGAGGTAATGAAGGGCCTAAATGACTGCATCGACACCTTTTTACCTCCACTAAGGAGGCTAGGTTTCTGCCGTCGTTGGTTTGTTTGTCTGTTTATCTGTTTGTCTGTTTGCAGGATTACTCAAAAAATTATGAACGGATTTTGCTGAAATCTTTTGGAGGGGTAGAGCATGGTCCAAGTAACAGTCCTTTAGATTTTGGCGGTGATCTGGCTCATCATCCTGACCCAGGAATTTTTTTGTCTGTTTGTCCACAAGGTATCTCCAAAAGTTCTCAATGAATTTCAGTGAAATTTTTTGGAAGAGTGGGCGATGGGCCAAGAAAGAATTGATTAAATTTTGGGGAGGATCCGGATCATGCAGTGGCATTGGTGGAGGTATATGCTGGCTGAGTGCTTTCTAGTGTATTCATATTTTTACCTCGGACTAGGTTGTATATCTCAGGAAAGGCTGTATTTAGGCGTTTAATTATACAGCTGTGCATCTCAGGAAGGATTTAATAACGTGGCTGTTTAGTCCCGGATAAAACACATGTTCCACCCATCCCTGTGCTGTGTGCGTCTGGGGAGCCTTCTGTGCGGGGCCAGAGGGCGAGAAGAGATGAAGCTTGGTTGGGTTGCTGGCTGGCTGAAAGGCAGGTCGGGCAGATGAGGGAGTGTGCGAGTCAAAATGGGGATCACAACTCCTCGAATTCCTTAAATCGGGGCATGAACTCCCATTTAATACGTTGTGTTGTGTTGCCGGTATGTCTTAACACGCCGAGGACGGTATGTGGATATCTTTGCGAAATTATTTACCTCTCAAAGTGGAGAAAACATTTGAGAGGGAAAGATTATAAGCGACAGGTGCACACAGACATAAGCCAGCGGTAACTCACATATATGTTGGGCAGCAGGACACTTCATGCCAAGGAAAAAGAGGCGGCAGTTGCAAGGGCCTAGGGATTTTCATGTTGGTATTTCATGGAATATGTATATTTAGAAGTAAGCATTTTGCTGTTGGCACCATTATCTCTGACTTTCGATCAGTACAATACATATTCGTATGGTGACAAAGACGGTGAGGTACTAGGGAGGCAGGAAGAATGCCAGATAAATTAAGAACTGTGTGGCACCAGCGGGTCCTTGAGGCAAGTGGCGGCCCTCCCTCACGTCACTAACACACACTCGCACAGCCCGGCCAAGAGGAGGGGGAGGGGGGGGGGGACCAGGAACTGAATTGGTTCGCTCGGGTAAAGGTAAGAAAGATGACAAAGTTGAGCTGAGAGTCGTCTGTGAGTAAAAAGGCAAGGGAGATATTTAATTTGGAGAATAGTACCAAAGATACTGGCCGTAAAATTCGATGCCGTATATCATGTTTTCTTTTCATATCCAAATTTTGTTTTATTCTGCTTAGCAAAGAAGTCTCAAACTGTAGGGATTAGATGCAACCTTCATCAATTCATTCACTACGGGGAATTTATAAGCTGGAGGCAGCACTTTAGGGAATGATAAATTTTTCAAAAGTCATCAGACTGAAAAGGCTAAAGCTGATTGTGCGAAGGTACTAACTGAGGATGGGAAGAATGTGCTGTATAGATAGATAGATTGATAAACTGAAAGACAAAGATAGATATAGATAGATAGATAGATATGTATAATATAATAAGATTTCCATCATTAATATCAGGTTTCAGTATAGAAATGAGTCTCAAGAATAAAGGACGATTATTAGAGCGTTTTGTAACCTGTCACACGCACCTGTTTCAGTTCAGTTGACAGCCAAAGTGGAGGATCGACTTAACCAGTAACCTAGGAGACCCATTCCGACTTCGCTACTACAGTTCGTCGAATTTAATGCAATCAGACATGGTATTGAATTAGTCGGAGTGGCTCAGTTATTTCACTTAAAAACAAACCGACTACAATATGATTTATATTTCTGGTGTGTAACTGATGCTACAATATCTGCAAAGTAGGTCGCGGGCTGATAGATTCTGACAACCCATACTTCAAAGGTAAGGGGTTTCATCGACGGAACAAAATCATCTGGGGTGGACAAGGCAATACTTCTTAATAGAGAATTGCCCCTCAGAAGGTTAAAGTCTATCATGTAAATTTTTAAGTCAATCCTAAATTCCTTTCTCACGTTGACAGTAATCGTCATGAAACATTGTGATATCAGACTCAATTTTCAAAACTCAGAATTGCCAGATATTTCCTGAACATAAGGGGAAAAAAATCAATTAAACTTTCACTAAACTGTGGGTTACAATACTTATTTGATCTTTACGCCCAGTGACAACAATATTTTCCCACAACCGTTTGCATAATTAAATAACCCCTTCCTCATTGCAGCTTTAAGAGCTTATGCTTAAAACTGAAATCACTAAGGGAAAGGCAAGCCCCCAGTTTGCTGCATTTTATGATAATCTCTATAACATGTTGTAAAGGAGTATTGAGTCTGGCTTCCCTGTATCACTGCTAACTGCTGTCTGTAATGTCGAATGCATGCTAATCAAATCCAGTAACCACGAGCGTTCAAATATCACCCGTCAGAAATTAAATGTTTGCCTTCACCTGCAGGATATAAGTTTTTACGGCCGTGAGACATATTTCCCATGTTCATAAATTCAGTTTCTAGCTACTTCATATTCTCCCAGGCCACACCAACGTCCTCAACATTTACTTCACGAGCCATGAAACTTCCTATTTACGATGATGCAACAAGTGGCCACCCCCTCTCGCCTCCTCTCTGTCAGCTCCCTTTATGGCTTTTGGGTGAATAAAACTCATCACACGCGGCTACTCATGGTCCGCTGGATGTTCACAAGAAGACATAAAATTCGGTAGTTGTGAGGAGGTTTTAGATGTGGAAAATGTGCATAATATGAACAAATCTGGCACTTAATGACACAGTTTTAAGTCTTTTGGGGCTCTACTTAAAAAATCCAAATGGTCTATTTCCAAGCCATTTTTAAGGTTACTTTAAGGCTTATATAGATCGTTATCAGTAAGCATATGTAGTTAGACCTCAGTATGCTTCAGTTAATGTGGTTCGTGTGTGTGTGTGTGTGCGTGTGTGTGTGTGTGTGTGTGTGTGTAGGCAAAAGTCTAGCAGTTTATTCCACATGATTTCAGACGATTTTGTTAACTGAGTGAGCCATAGGATACTGAGAGCATAAATAGGTACCATCAATCAACCATCTCACGGTCGGAGAAACTCTTGCATTCTGTTCCATTTAACATCAGTTGGTTATATTTAATGGAGAGCAAAGAATCCTATGCTTAAAACCTAAAAACGCAAAGTAGGAAGCAGACCCCAAATTTTTTATGATGAAGTTGAATCGTATTTGACCTGTTTTTATGGTTGATAACTGCTTTTTGTAATATGGGATGCAGGCTAACCAAACCTAATAACCACAGGCGTTACAGAATATAAATGACCTTGAGCAATTAGGGATTTGCATTGCACTTTGCTACTGAAGGTTTAAGCACACACTCTTAAGGCCCAGAAGCCCGAGAGTTAAATTCATATCCACCCCTTTCCTCACACAGGTCATGGCCACTCTTTCTAAGTGTCTGTTGTATCGAGGGACACTTTTTTCTATCCTGTGGTCAGCCGAATTCCTTGCTCCAAAATTGGCACAAGCACCCCCAATACATCCCTATCCACAGCACACTCTTGAATAGTCATATACATTGGAATTGGGAGTTCAAGTTTCATAGTAGTTAATGTGGTACGGGTGTTCGTTTCATTTATAACTGTTAATGAGTGAAACTTTATCTAGCATCACGGAGCTTTTAATCCGCTGCCCCATGTTGACCATATCATGAACTGGGCAGCAAATTTACGTAGTTCATGAATTAGGGAGTCTCATCACTCGGTTCATGAGCTGGGAATATATACTGCCCAATTCATAAGTTGGACAATTTCACAAACGCGGCTAAACATATATTCTGTGTGACATAAGGCATAGTTCATTCCGTTATACCTTACAATAGACGGGAGAAAAGAGGGAGGCTTGGATTGTTTGTTTATTGACAACACGAGGGATATTCAGGCAAACATTCAGTCTTTGCTCAGCCCCAATCTTTCCTGTGAATACGATCCGCAGCAGTCGACGTTATGTCCAGGTCCACACTAGTATCGCTGGGTGAACGGGGATGATGGGTGAAACAAACTTTGTTCAAGAGTCTGGCCGACCCGATGATCAAACGCAAGTCCTTTCAGTTCCGACGGAGACGTGCTAACCAGTGCGTCGCCAGCATCCTCATATTGGACAGCATATCATAGAATGGATTATAATTCAGAATTATTCTCACTCGTCGGTTAGTTTCTCCTCTCCGACTTCCCGCACATGTGAATTGCTTCAACTGCGTATTTTCGCTTGGGAGCACAACTTGATTTTGGGCGTTAAAAACTAGAACTGTCATTTGCTTTGAGAGTGAGCTTGTGAGTGGGCACGAAAGCACACGTACCATGTCACTCTGTTTGTCTGAACGTCACTGCCTATACAGCATTTACTTTCATTTTATTTTTATTTTTGCACCATGTCCCCATGAATCAGGTTATGTATTGGTTTGTTTTGCGGTGATGTATTTTATCGGTTTGTTCTTCCTGCCTACGAACAGGCAGTGAAGGAGACATTGAAGACATTGAAAGCTTTATCTAACCTCTCCAGGTCAAAAAGACTCACGAACTAAATGAAAACATCTTAAAGCACCAAGACTAAGTAGAACATATTTCACATTAATAAACGAAGTTATTTCTTGGATGAGTTATTGTCATTACATCTGGAGTATCTGTATCTATATCTGCTCTTACAATACCTTGACTGTCCTGCGTAATGCAATCGTTTCTATAAAAGTTCTACAAAGTGAAAAATGATGAAGAAATATCAAAAGTGTTTGTCTGTCTCTCTCAATCCCCCAAACATTTGTTTTTCCTCATTAACCACCAGTCAGCTCCATCCCCTGTCCTTTCCCCCACCTCACTGACTCTTCCCCCCACTCCGGCCTCCCACCCTCTACATCAACACCCCGTCCAAAATCATACACCCACAACCACCAACTGTCCCCGCCACCCACCTCCAGCTTCCGCCCCTCCTCACCAATCTCCACCCCCTGCCCTCTCCCCCTATCCCCAGCCCTACCCAATTCCACTAATCCCCTCCCCTCCCCCAACCCCACACCTTCACTCTCTGCCACCCCCTACCTCGTCCTAGTCCTAACTATGACTGTAACATAACCAGTAATGAAACAGCCAAAGAATCCTGGAAAAAAAAAGTGCAGAATAGTGAGATAATAAACCAATTTGTCTGGTGACCATTTTTACAATTTCAGTTTATATACATTCCCAAAGGAAATTTTAGAAATATGATAAACG
>JAGKTI010000104.1:136080-148201 GCA_018397915.1 Birgus latro
CTGTTCGATTCAGTGACAGAATTTCAGAATTGTCATTTGTTGTTTCATAATATGTAACGACAACGTTGTACACTGTTCATTGTATCAGAAAATGTAAACTTTTTTTTTTCTTTCAGGTAAAGTACACCTCCTCCTCCTCATACTGGTAAGCAGTCCAGCCAGCCTTTTCGTAAGTTTCTTCCAAACTGTCATTACCAGCATCCTAATACGGTATAGTGTTAACACAGCTACATATGTGCTCTTACTTATGACTAGGTGTCATTTATAAATATTATGTGATGGTGATATTTCCTAAATATAAGATCTGAGCGTTCGTTGTAAGTTTTTTTTTCTTCCGTTTTTCAACATAGATTAGGCAGTCCGTTTTCCAAGTCCCAGCAATCATCCTTCAGTGATCGCATGCTAGGGTATCTCATTCAAAACTGGTGTGACTATTAACATAGGTGCATTTACGTCATGTTGGTGAGTCTTAGTTAAGACTGTTATACCCACGCTCGCGAGTTGCTACGGCAAGAACGAAGGGAGTCAATTGTGAGATAAATCAGCTAAAGGTCAAGATCACAGGGCAAGGTCAAAGTTCGACTCGTGTGTTTGTATGTGAACAAAATAAGTTGAGCTGATTTGGACCAAACTTTGTGGAAAGATAGGGAGTCAGCCAAGGGGTTGACCTATTGGTTTTCTAGATCAGTTACTGTAGATCAAAGGCTAAAGTCACATGGCAGTATCAGCTTAAACAGTTTTTAACCAATTTAGTCCAAGCTTTGTGGAAAGGTTCAGGGTAAGGCAAGGATATATAATAATCATGATGACATTAAGACCTCAAAATATAGCTTATATTCGGAGATGGCACCGAGATGGGCCAAAATTTTGTATTTTAAATATGTCACCCAGCGGAGTAGTCTCCGTACTGTGTCTCTTACTTTAAATAAGTTCCAATTTGAGTGCAATCATCCAGAGATCAAGGTCACAGGGAAAGGTCAGAGATCAAGGTCACGGGGAAAGGTCAGTTCAACATTGGTCCAATTTAGATTAAACTTGGTGGAAGTGTTAAGGCTCAGGCAAGAATGTAGTAATTCGGTTTTCAGCGCAATCAATCGAGGGCCAGGTTCATAGAGCAATGTTCGGCCATTAGACCAACTAGTGGGAGTGGGTATTGCACTGTGTGAATGCCCTCTCTTGTTTTGAGATAACTTGACCCCACACACTGTCGTGCTCTCGTCTGTACTAAATCTCAAGCCTTTGTAGTACCACAGCACACTTCTCTTACCACTCCGCCACTGCTACTTGTAAAAGGGCATTTTTCTAGATTAACCCTTTGACTGCTAATCTTCCTATTGGTTCAGTAAAATCGTCTGGTTCTACTCGACATTTAACATTAGTAAATATTCTGTATAGGTATATAGGCCTAGGTCTGTAGATAGAAATATACCGTTACCAGCTACAGGGATGACCGTGCTAGTTTTTAATCTGTTATCCGCTGGTATCGCAACTCAGCAGGATCACGTAGTACTTACCTTAGTAAAAAACCCACTCACGACCACAGCAGCGAAAGGGTTATCACTATAGGCACGCGGACAACTGGGAAAAAAAATAATAATGAACATTTTTGAATAATAATAATAATAATAATAATAATAATAATAATAATGGCTTGAAATCGAAAATCCGAGCCAGGTTTAAGTGAATAAAATATACAGCTGATTCAGCCGTGAGACATTTAATACAACACTGATTTTATTAGATATCAGAGCAATTTATACTTTGAGAGAGGTCAGGCTTTTACTATTTTTACTGAGCTCACAGCTGTCCTGCGGGCATTGGAAGGCTGTAATTCACCTCACCCTCTTGTATTACACATTTTTCAGTGGCTCTTTTTACTGACTCGTGGAGGACGCCTGCTACAGTTTTATTGGTTAGTGTTCAGGGAAATGAGAGAGCAGCTCCCTTGAACCACCTATCCCCAACCCACCTCTCATTTATCCTCTTCATTCCTGCCCTCTCCACAACAATGATACTACTGCTGCTACTACTGCTACTACTAGTTGTAGTAATAGTAGTAGGAGGAGGAGGAGGAGAAGAAGGAGTACTGTTTAAAATTAGAGGGAGGGCTGGAGCTTACAGCACACATAACACCACTCAGCGGCGAGCGAGGCCGTTCAACTTCGCCTTAAATGCCGTGACCCATCGTCACAGACCCTATCGCCCAAAATCCTGGTGGAACAAAAAAAGAAAGATGACCAGTGAATAATAATAATAATAATAATCCTTTTGTTCATGCGTTCGTTTTTAACTTTCTCAGGCTTCACAGAGTCACCGTAAACTGAATATTCGACTGGTATAAGCAAGAATAAAATACAAGCTTCATTTCAACATTCGGGAGTGTTGACGGTAAAAGTAATAACGATCTCATGTTCCTACGACTCACTCTCATCTCTCATCTAGACAAAATCGACGGTGTTAGCTATAGCATACTGAAAAAAAAAACGACGCCCTTAGAAGGTAAAATGATAGCAGGCTGTGAGGCCTATGCCCAGAGTCGGACACATAAAAAAAAAAAAAAATGTCTGCCGTAGTGTTTCCTGCACCACGGAGGCAGGTTTTGTAACACTGCCATCTTACCCCTGAAAGACGCGCTGTATATATGACTGCCGGTAAATGTGCTCGGCCTATCTTTCTTCTTGCCCAAAGTAATCACATTTATTCTAAGTATAACGTGCTTGGTAGGGGATGATTATTAAAAAAAAAAAAAAAAAATGAGACAACAGAAGAAATAGGGAGATTAAGTAACATCTGTGGGTTCTGTAAGGTTGACAGGATAAGAAATATAGAGGTGCAGAGTAATGAAGTCCAATGATCAAAGGGGAAAGAGCATGTACCTAGACTGTATGGTCAAATAAGATAAAAATGGATATGAATGGAGTAGTGAAAAGTGTATGATTTGAGTGTAGGGCGAGACTTGGAAGGCGAAGAAGGCAGATGGATAAGGTAAGTGTATTTGTGGATAAGCGAGGTATAGAAGATGAAGTAGCAAAGAAGCTGTGGTAAAGATATAGATTAATGCAGCAGCACAGAAATCCGCATGACAAGGCTTGCATTCCTCTTGTAGCATGGCACTCGACAGAATCATATCAGTCCCACAGGCATTATGCAGCACATAATGCGATGACGTATATGTGGTCATATTATTTTATTTAGCTTAGGAATAAAAGGAAACGTTTTTGAATGGGAGCAGTTGGGTAAAGTCGTCATTATCTGTTTCACCAAGAAAACGCACATCTAAGCTTAATAAAATCGCCTGAAAGTAGCAAGAACAAACTATAAGACAACGTCATTGTAGTGAAGGGAAATCAAAGACTTTGAAGCCCTGAATGAGTAGTAAGCGAATGTGTTTCCCTACTTCACTGGAAGGTCTGTTGCTTCTGTGCCTATTATTCCTGCATCTTGTCACCACATATATTGGTGGATGGTGATTTGATGATGATGATGATGGATGATGATGATGATGGATGATGATGATGATGATGTGAATGTGTAATTTTGGGGGTGTTTGATTTGGAGCGGCGTATAGGGTATGCAAATGTATTCACACCAATTGGAACTGAGCACCTATGGAGAAAATAATACTAAGGAGAGAGAGAGAGAGAGAGAGAGAGAGAGAGAGAGAGAGACGGGTGTTGCCTCTTAACATAAGTTACAGACTTCATCTCACGCTGCCTGGTCATAGTCCTCCGTCCCTCTCTTCCCTCCTCATATTTTCGCAGTCTCTCCCCCATCTTCCTTACCCTCCTCATCTCCTGTTTTCCTTGATTTCATTCTTCCCGTATATTTGTCCATCCTCAGTTATCAGATTTTACCAACTTCATTTTCCCTCTTCTCCCTTTCCTCTTCCTTTCCCTGTGTTTTTCGCGCATTCATCCCTTGTTTTTCCTCTTTATCTTCTACTATTCTATGCAGTATAGTAAAGCCTCACCCATCCATCTTCTTTTTCTTTCTCTCTTCCTTCCTATCTGTTTTTGTTAACCATTTTTCTCTCTTTCGTATTCGTTTATCCTCTGTTCTCATATTTGCTTAGACTCGCACTTTCTCTATTTTCCTCGATTCCATTCTTTTGTTTCTGCCTCGTTCGTATTCATCCATCGTCTGCCTTCCCACACTACCATCATTCTTCATAACACTACATAAATACTTGAACATCCGCAGATTTTTCAATTTTGTACTAATCATTTTCCACCTACAGATCGTCTCTGTGATTCTTTCAAATGAGATCGCTTTTTCTACATTACTTCTTCACACAAACTATCAAAAGTTTAGTCTATACGTATATCACTGACTGTCCCATCTCACTTCTATACTATATTGTGTTTATTTTAATGTGGCCTCGATTTTCGTCTTTTCAGCTTATTTCACGTAGCTCACTGGCAGGAAAAGATGATATAATGCATTTGCACGCTTTCCACACCATTTATTTTTGACTAACTTCATAGTCTATCGTTAATCTCTTGCTACAACTCAGTATTGAAGTTGGAGGGATGGCAGTTTTAGGTCAGGTTGGAGAAAAAAGGGAATACTTATATTCTACATTTCCCACGGAGAAAATTGTCAATTTTTTTCTCCCTTTTACCACTGTTCGTTGCCACCGCCTCGCGCCTTTATCTGGGGAACTGATTAGCCCGGAAATTTATATGCATGTTCTTGGGCTTGAAATCTCCTCGTAACACCTTCCTCAGATTTTGGGTGTACGCCTTTAAAAAGATTCGTAACCACAACTGTGACAAAAAAGGTTTCGTAATTACCAAAAGACAGGTGCGGAATCACTCACACGCAAAAAAAAAAAAAAAAAAAAAAGGGTCATCATCAGGCAGGGAAATGTTAATTATGAGGTTCCACATTATAGAGGATCAGAGAGTAGTACATATGAATTTCAAAACATGTACTTAACCTATATAAAAATATGTGCACTGATATGCTATTTGGGAAGTTTGGAAAATTTCAAATTCTTATTAAAAGTTAGATGCTAGGGCACTGGACGAGATTAGTTAGTGGTAAATTGAGCAAACTGAGTTACGTTATGTACCACTGTGTTTGAAAATTTCTTCATGACAATATATTCACATCTCCATGGCTAAGCGTAAAAATTATATTTAATACTTTTGCTCTTGCAAAGCATTATAAGAGAGGAACGTATACGTAGTAAATGTGATAAAAATGCAATAGGTGATAACTACATCGTCGTGCATGAGTGTAACAATCAACGCATAGAGGAATTACTGTGTTGATATGTACCAAGGTCTTTTAGAACTGTCCCTAATAAATAATACATGCTGTTGAGATTGTGCACGATATCATCAAAGGGAATATGTTGACCTTTAATATATTCTTAAAATCGATATACTGAACTATTTGTTATATGCATTAACTATTTTTTTTTATTATTATCATCAGTATAATAAATGAATTGATGCCGTAAATAATGTACCCTCAATAAAAAAAAAAAAAAATCGGCACCGTGGGGTCGGATAAGATGTGAAATAATTCGTCTCTGGTTCAATCGGTAGTGTGGCATGCCTGTTTAGTTCATAATAATGGTTGATTTACCATGTAGTAAATGTTACTCCGACTAATCTAGCTATATATCTGTATAATATATGATAACAACACAAATGAAGGATACTAAGCAACCTAACAGTGTCATTTCCCGTAAATCATAGTCCGTGTATCATAACGTCTCACACTGACAGGGTGCCGATACTTTTTTTATCGATGGTACATATAGGGAAATATGTTTCAGTTATATAAAAATATATTTCATAAAGTTTGTGTTCCATACTTAGCAAATTAGTCTGAGCAATAGGCCTAAACATGTGTGTCAGTTTGTCTGTCAGCCAGTCTGTCAAAAGACTGACTTGAAAGGTATCAGAATCATTGTAAACGGGGATGCTACAGAGCATAAGCTACCTGGACTGATGAAATTTGGTTGGGTAAGAAACACGCAGACCTGTAAAATATCTGGACTTAGGAGGTAACATGTAGATTATGTGATTAAATGGAATGGTCGCATAGAGAAAATGAGTTATGAGTAATCGGGTAAAGAAAGCAAAAAGGGGGGAGGGTGAGGGGGGCATGCATTTGTTGGTTCGAGGGTGGGCGGTGTAAGAGGCCGGAATGATGATGGTTGGCTATGGTTAATAGTTGCAGGAAAATCGAGGTATGGAGGAGACAGAAATTAATGAATTAGCAAGGATTAAACCCGTTATCACAGCACTGAACGGAGTGATGTCTATTCCACAAATTAATGTGAAAGCAGCTTTATCATATGAGACATATTTTTAAAAGACGTACGTCTGTAAAACGGAGCTTACTATTCCAGATACATATATAATGAGTGAGTGGTTCATATGTCCGATTTGACAAGGCCCCTATTCAAAGTTCAATACTGTGCTTAATATTCTTAACTGGTGAGCCTGCAAGTCCTATTTTTTCCGGTAATGTGGACGATAATTTCTGTCCCTGATACAAAAAAAAAAAAATTATAATAATATAGATTTCTGTGATAAGGCTGAATGATCATGAAAAATATATATTTCCGGGTTTCAGCATTTAACTGTCAATCCTACAGGATTCTCAAGAGGTACTGCATTTCATTATTTTTAACCCCAATCTCTTTTTTCATCCTTGCTTTATTTTCCTATGAATTTTACCATTTTCCTTCCCTTTACCTCCACCCTAACGGTTTCCTATTTTAATTTTCATTTCTCATCCCCTTACTGCTTACATCTCTTCTTCTTTATAAAAAAAAAAAAAAAAAGCTTCATTTCCCTGCAGCCATGTTCCTTGTTCAGAGTCTTGTTTGTCAGTTAGACCTCTGCTGCTCCCTTTCACTTTTCTCTCTCTTTTTTTCTGTTTCTTTGGTATCTCTTTTACTGCCTCTCTCGCCCCATCCCCCCTTCATCTTTTATTGTCCTTTTGGGAGAGGGAACAGGTGGAGCATTGGTTAGCACGTCTAGCTCAAAACTTGTACAGCTTCAGTTCGTTTTTCGGCTCAGTCAGTCTCATCGACGAATTATGTTTTGAGACTCAGAAAATAGATTGTCTACTTAATGAACCTTGTGTAGTAGATAGGCAGTACTTTAGTCCTCCTCCTCCTCCTCCTCCTCTTCCTCCTTAGTGATGAAGCAATGATTTGGTTACACAACGGCGGGATGTTAACACCTATTTGATCTCAACTAAATTATCAATCTCTTTGGGCTTAGAGTTACTTAATGATACGAATCCGATTAACTCTTTCCCTGTTTCGCGTTTCTCTCTTGGTAAATAAAATGGTCTGTTGGTAGCCAGATTAAAATCCACAAGCGATAGGCAAAGGGAAATTGTAAGTTTGTTGACTTACTCTAAATACACTAGAATTGTCCCTTTAGAATGTAATTGTTTGAAAGTGCGCCCGTTGCCAAGGAAAACATTTAATCTTCTCATGTCTAAACACCACTAAGCTCTGTTCACTCTAACATGGCCTGAAGTTGCCATCTCTTCATCTTGAATATAGTTTCAGCAAAAGATAAACGCTAGAATATGATGCTATCACGAAGTGGTATGAAAAGGACATATAGCTGTAGCATTGTCTCATTCTACCACTGAACAACGTGGAATAAACTGCAAAAGGATGAAAATCTATGCCAAATGAAAGTGAATGAATTATACTATCCTATTCCAGCAAATGTCAACTTTTTTTTTTTTACTGAAAATATAGGAGACTGATGATGAAAATACTGATACAGGTAGTTGCAAAAATTGACCCAGTAGTTCGCTTCTTCCACTCCTCACTTCCCTCTCTGCTGGCTAACATTTTAAAGTTAATGGAGGCTTGGTACGCTTCTCATGTCACAGAATGATTCTTTTTACTATAATGTGTCAGTAAAAAAAGTGGAATAGCAGGCGAAACTTTAACCATAACTGTGCCATCAACGCTCTGCATTTTTTTTTAAATGCAAGAAAGATGGAACCAAAGGCCAGAAGCCAGCAAGATTTTTTTCCCCAAGAAAAAATAGAATCAAAATAACGGCCAAATTCAAGATCCGTTCATTTCGAGATGCCTGAACACACTGCGTGTAAAAGACTGGCGGTCATAGGCAGTAGGAAATAACGATAGAGTAAGACAGTTCTAGAGTTAACCTGTTGAGTACATGAATGACTGAGAGTAAAAAAGGGACGGCAGACGATTTTATTCAGCTGGGAGTGGGTCATAGAAGCCTTAGTGTTGTGCTTTCAAAAAGGATTGATAAAAAAGGCAACATCATATATGAAAGATTAATGTAGAATATTTCTGGCATCTTCAGTACGGAATTAACTTGTCTGGAAGAAGCCAAACCAAGTTAAAATCTCGCAAACAAATAGCTTTAGTGTCTTTTTTTCTTACCTGTTCTTATTTCTGTATCCATTAATCTCTCTCTCTCTCTCTCTCTCTCTCTCTCTCTCTCTCTCTCTCTCTCTCTCTCTGTCGACTGAAGTTTGTGGTTGCCTTGCAGTTTCCATCTTTCTTTTTTTTCGCCACTTTTTCACAATCTAGTTTTTGCAGATTCAGCACTGAGGGTGGGTTGGAAAGAGAGAGAAAGAGGCTGGGAAAATACAGGGTAGAATGCGAAAGAATACCAGACGTGAGAGAGAGACAGACAGACAGAGACAGAGAGAAAATCGGGAAGAAAAGCAAAAAAAACAGGAGAGAGAGAGAGGGGGGGGGGCAGAAAAAAAAAACTTACAGACTACACATTGTACAGTCTATTCTCACATGTACTGTACTTGGTCCATAATCTTAACAGAGATGGACAGTAAAGCAGAGGGTCTCTTCCACCCACACTGTCCTTCGAAGATCAGCCATTCAAGAAGTAATATAGAAGTAACGCCTTGCAGGACTAGTATACCTGAAGGAAGACTATGGAAACCACTACGTTTAAGACTTTTTATAACTATTTTTACTTTTCAGCTCCACAAACCCTCACGTCCATGACATTATAAGTACTGGAAAGTACACTCACAGACATAATTAATAATCCACTGCAAACGATAAAAAAACAGAGAGAGAGCAATGGTTTTGGAAAGCCACTGGTGCAACCTAAGGAGGCCAAAGAAATTTCCAGAATATTTCGTAAATGTTTCAATTGGTTGGCTAGAAAGTGGAATGATATTTTTATCTGCGACTGTGCAATACAATTAAAAACTATTTTGGACGTAACTCAAAAATGCATGCGGTGTAATGTGTGAAAACTAAAATTATTTCCTTTGTCTGAAATCGTCAGTGAAAAATATGAAGCTGAGGTCTGTTATGACCACCATTATTATAAATTATCGACGTTCATAAAAGTTAACGAGAGGGAGGAGGTGTAACGAGACAGCATCGTTACGAGTATATTAGTGGTTACCTTGAATATACCGATATTTTTAATAAACATTTGAACACGACATTGCTAATATAGAGTTCAATATATTCATCTTGCACTCAGTTTAACACATCATCATCATCATCATCACCATCATCATCGTACTTCACCAATACACGGGGTGGGTGAGATTAAAAAAATGGGAATGAGGGAATACGCAAACAGAATTATAAACCGCCTTTCTTAGGAAAATGTTTACAAATTAAATCTCTCATTCTCCAAACCCTCGAAATCTTTACTCCCAAGCCTAACGATCTAGACAAGGCTTTACTTCATAATGCCTATGAAATCGAGACAATTCCGTCGGCTGTCAAATTATCAGACTGATGTCTAATAAAACTATTTAAATTTGTTAGCAAAATGGACGTCGTCAGTAATGCAAATAAGTTCGATATACAGATTTAAAATGTCAGAAAAACACTTTTATAAAACTCTTTAAGAGTTGCAGCACTACTACGGGAAAAAATGTAGTCAGTTACCAGCACAGTGCAACACTAGAATAAGTTACTAGCATGGGACGTTAGTGCAGAGATTATGCATTCGTATAAAATTCATCCAGACAAATATGTCAGCAGTCTAAGTCACAACAAGAATGCTGATCATTTCATAGATGATATAATACGCAAACGACTGTGGGATGGCATCAGTTACGAGGAAAATCTGCTGTTGGGTATTTTTTTTTTTTTTTGAATTATTAAATATACACAAGAACTTCCTTGATCCCTGCCTGAACATTCGCTTGCTGATGCCGCATCAAGAAAAGCCCAAAATGCGTGTAACATGCAATATTTCTCACATGAAGTCTTTACTTTCTTGTCTTCTGGTAAATATTTGATCCACATATTCCTTATCACACTCAGATTCACTGTTCACACTTCCCAGCAAGTATTTTGACATAAGTCTTATCTTCTGTATCACTTTTCTTCCATACATCTTGCTCACAATCCTCAGTCCCCTTTACTTTTGTAAAGGTCCACTGGAACAGTCACTTATTCATTCTTTAGCTATATTTATCATAAACAGTTCCTTATATGCTTCCTATACTATGGTTTTAAAAACTTTCTGCATATACATCATACGTGTGTACTGCCTTACCAGATGTTTGCATTTTAACAGCCTTCTTCATTTCTACCACGGTGATAATCTCGTCCCCAGCATTTTTTTCGTGAACCACCCAATAGATTAATTTTCAGTATTCCGCTGCTCTCATCATTTATACTTCGCAGCTTTGCAAAATAGTCTGTCTCTTCCTTTTTCTTTCGCTTCCATTTGTTAGCTTGCTTCTATTTTCATCGCCTACTTTTTTTTCACTTTTTCTCGTCTTCATTCAAAACATGTTTTTTAAGAGAAATACACATTATTTTACTCTTACTAATTTTTCATTTACATTCTCTCCTTAAATAATCTCTGCCTGTGCACACTTCCTATTGTCTGACATTAAAATTTCTTCAGCTGATGTGTTCTCTGCCATTACTGGCCTCAATACTAAAAAGGCATACGGTCCTGATGGAGTCCCCCCTGTTGTCCTCAAAAACTGTGCTTCTGTGCTTACACCCTGCCTAGGTAAACTCTTTCGCCTTTGTCTCTCAACTTGTACCTTTCCTACTTGCTGGAAGTTTGCTCTCATTCAGCCAGTCCCAAAGAAGGGTGACCATTCCCAACCCTCTAACTATCGTCCAATTGCTTTAACATCCTGCGTATCAAAAGTTTTCGAGTCAATTCTTAACAGAAAAATTTTAAAGCACCTTTCCTGTCACAGCCTTCTTTCTGATCGTCAGTATGGGTTCCGTCAGGGACGCTCCACTGGCGATCTTCTCACCTGCCTTTCAGACTCTTGGTCATCCTCCCTTCGGGACTTTGGCGAAAGCTTTGTCATTGCACTTGACATCTCAAAGGCTTTCGATCGAGTCTGGCATAAATCTTTAATTTCCAAACTGCCCTCCTACGGTTTCTATCCTTCTATCAGTGCCTTCATCTCTAGCTTCCTTTCTGGTCGTTCTATAGCTGCTGTTGTAGACGGCCATCGTTCCTCTCCTAGACCTATCAACAGTGGTGTTCCTCAGGGTTCTGTCCTATCACCTACTCTCTTCCTTTTATTCATCAATGACCTTCTAAGCTGTACATCTAACCCTATCCACTCATATGCTGATGATTCCACCCTTCACCTTTCCATTCGGTTCCCGCAACGTCCATCTCAGCAGTTGCTTCAACAAAAGAGGGATGAGGCTATGGCACACCTAATGTCTGATTTGGCTCGTATCTCTGACTGGGGTAAAAATAATCTTGTTATTTTCAATGCATCAAAAACTCAGTTTTTACACTTATCAACCCGACAAAATCTTCCTCAGGATTACCCACTAATGTTTAATAATGAACAGTTATGTCCTGCATCATCCTTGAACATGCTTGGGGTTTCATTCTCTCAGGATTTGTCTTGGAAAGAACATATTACATCTCTTGTGAAATCTGCTTCCAAGAGATTAGGTGTGCTAAGCCGATTCCGTACTTTCTTTACCCCTGCACAGTTGTTGACCTTGTACACGGGTTTTATTCGCCCGTGTATGGAGTACAACTCTCATGTGTGGGGAGGCTCTCCACATGCAGCTCTTCTCAATAGGGTGGAGCCAAAGGCTTTTCGTCTCATTAACTCTCCTCCTCTTACTGATTCCCTTCAACCATTGTCTCTTCGCCGC
>JAGKTI010000104.1:156725-172107 GCA_018397915.1 Birgus latro
TTTTTTTTTTTTTTTTTATGCATGGAAGAAGGAACCAAAGGCCACGGGCCTGCATACTGTTCCTTCCAAGAAAAAACAAAAACAATATGAAAGAGAGGCAAATTCAAGATCCATTCATTTCGAGATGCCTGGACACAGTGCGTTTGAAAGACTGGAGATCATAGGAAGTAGGGAATACAGACAGAGGAAGACAGTTCCAGAGTTGACCAGTTGCATAAATGAAGGACTGGGAGTAACGGTTAACTCTTTCATTAGAGAGTTGGACAGAAAAGGGATGAGAATTTGTTGCTAGACGGATGCTACGTGCCCGTCGTAGAGGTGGAGGGATGCAAGCAGACAGTTCAGAGGAACAGTGACCGTTGAAGTAGCGATAGAAGAGAGATAAAGATGCAACAGTGCGGCGAAGAGACATACTCTACCTTCATAAATGATGTGGATGTATTGTGACAGACCCGAAATAATGGAGGAGTCGTGTTACTGGTTATGGGGTAGAAATGCTTGAACACTACCAAGACCTTCAGTTTATTGAGTACCACTTCCTCAGGCCACTGATGCAGTTAAGTGATTTATTTTGGTTATCGTTTGAAATTTATGTAGAGCGATGGGACACTCCAGGCAGGCAAATTGCTCTTGTCCCTTCACGATGAGAGTTTCCCTAAGCAATGTAATTAGTTGACGATGAAAAGATTATGTTCATTCTTACTTGGGGTATTCATGGTGACTGTAAAGCTTCACAACGAGACGTCTCCCTTATAATGAACAAACCTGTCCGAGAGTACCCAGAGAAAATATAATAATCGATTTAAAGGCTACATCACGTATAGCAGAGGCCTATGTAATGAAATGAACAAGGAAATGGGTAAATTGTATAAAATAACAATAAAGAAGAAAGGAAAGTAGGAAACATCGGCTGGCGAAAAATAAGGGAAGAAAGAAAATAAAGCGATATGCCACAATACATAAATAAATAAATAAAACTAAACAACAAGTGAATTCAGACACTCTTTTTGATCGACTTTCTCTCTGACAATTCTCCCCTTTCCTCCAGAGCTCAAATTTATTCAGTGTTTTTGGTGAGACTAAAATGACTGTGTAAGAGGCATCTGACAGAGAAGTGATGGGTATCTCAACGTGAAGTGAAGGGAACTGAAGATGTAATGAGGAGAAATGAAAGTGAAGTGAGAGGAATTGAAGGTGAAGTGAGGTGAATTTAAGATGAAATGAGGGGGATTTGAAAGTGAAGTGAGGAGAATCTGATGGTTAAGTGAATGGATCTAAAAGAGTAGTGAGGGAAATCTGAAAATGAAGTGAGGGTAATTTGAAAGTGTAGCGATGAGAGCTGAAGATGAAGTGAGAGGATCTGAGTGAAGCGAGGGGAATCTGAAAGTGAAGTAAGGGGAATCTGAAGGTGAAGCGAGGTGGTACGCAAAAGTACTGATAAGAAGATCTGAACTGTGAAGGTGGAGTGATGTGATAGACTATAGATGATATACATTGAGAGAGATGAGATGTAGAAATGAGGAGAAAGATTAAGTATGACGCTATGGAAAGTAGTGAAATGAAGAATAAAGCAGGAATTAGAAAGTAACAAACAACAGTTAAAGGTAATGAAGTATCAGACGAGGGCGAAGCTGTACAGTTGTAAAGACATTTTTGAGGAAGCGTTTTGAAAGAGAATCCATTTGTCTAGCATTAATTGTCCAACAAAGAAGATACTGAATAAAATTTGGCATGTAAAGATGAGAATTAAGAAAATTGGTGAAAATATTGTTACCAATGGTGATGAATTTGCCAGCAGATTCATTATGCAAACTCGAGAACAACACCCAGTACATGTAAAAATAAATTTACTCTAACACTTTGCCACAAGACACCAACTTCTCATATTTGTTTACCAACGTGATATTTATATTTCAATAACCGGATCAATACTGGTTTATATTAAAAACAGCCAAGTAGACGAGCATGAACCTCTACTGATTGTTGACAACAGTACATTCTCAAGTTACTGGGAAAGTTTATGGTAATCATAAGAGTCATATCTGTATGGCATATATTGACAATAAAAATCCATGATGTAACTGAAACTATTAATATTATCAGTGATATATTGGTACGATTTAACCTATATTATTTAAAAGTAATAAAGGCTCAGAATTGAAGCCGTCTATGAAGATGAAGACATTACCAAAGTTAGTCCACAACTAATGATCTTGTGAATGAAAGTATAGCTTTGCCGTCTATAAAATTTGAATTCGTTGTTTTAAAATTCTTCTTCCATTGTTTTCACATTTTTCTTGCTTCCCCTTGACCAGCTTAATAATCTTGTTCTCGTCTAATATTCTTTTGATAATATTCATTCAGACCGTTGCATATGGTATTGTCTGTATACTGACCCCCCCCCCCACACAAACACAAAAAAAAAAAAAAAAAAAAAAAAAAAAAGAAGGGAACTAAAATCTGTTAATACAAGAAACATGTTCATGGACACAATAGTTATTCTTGGCTCTTCTCACAAACCCGAAACAACTGGCTTACTCGTTTATTTTTTTGTGTCTTCTCACTTTTCTTACTTGCTCCTCCCACTTAATCATGTTCTTGCTGTTTTCACTATTTATTTGCTAAGCTCATTTTCCACTGTTGTGCGTTTCCCCTCACTTTGCACTGACTAAAATTCTTTACAATATGTCTTGATTTCCTGTCATGTAAGCTCATCGTTATGCAATTTCTTACTCTCATTTCTCTCCATTCCTTTCATTTTCTTCCCTGCTCTCCCTCCTCTCCTTCCCCTCGCTTTCTGTCGAGTTATAAGCCAGCCTTCTCTCGCTTTGGGTTGATTGGGTCGCTACGGACTTTCAGATAAACTGATTGGCGGTGGAGGGAGAGGGAAGTGAGTGGTGTTAGCGAAGATGTGAATGTGGGGAGGTTGTTCGGACATGGATGAGCGATGGACTGGATCTGTAGGCTGTATACTTGAAACATGTGAGTATGGCTTGAAACGTGAATATGTGAAACTGAAATATATATCTAGGTGTAAATGAGGACTTATAATGCTTATCGTGAGGGGATGTACGTGGTTCAAGAGTGTAATAACGTCTTTTCTGCTCATTTTAGCTATGGTTTTTTTTCCCCCTTTAATCAGCGATATCCGTCGCACGGAAGGATGCACAATTTCTCCAGTAATTCCTTCAGTATAGTGACATTTACCTCATTTTATTCTGGCTCCTCCGACAGCGGGTCGGTAACGTATGCATCTTCTCAACCACTCAAGTTCAATTGCATCCCCCCAGAAATTAACATGCTGCAGTGCTCTGTCCTTAGATGTGCATGCACATGTTTGCACCTTGTCCAGGTTCCCTCTGTGCAGGTTGAAAATACATGCCAATGATAGTTTTACTCATGACACTGTACTATCCCATGTTTTTATACATTATTACCTTGATGTTTTGCGTTCTTTACATAGATTCAGTATTTATTTATTTTCAGTTGAACGATGACACCCGAGACTATATATTACCAATGTGTTTCTATATATTTTGTGATAGTTATCAACATTCCTAATGGGAAATATCATACAGTGTTTAAAAGTTTTATCATAAACTCCCCTGAGGGGAGGTTGAGCGCTTCACTGAGGAGAGAGTCGCTCTCTTTCTTTGTTTTGGCCTCTAACCGTGTCCCCTTGCCTGGAGCTTTTTCTTTTCCTAACTCCATTATGTGTCAGTACATCGACTTCTAAACCTCTACAAGGTATTTTGATAGTATCAGACCTATATTAGTTATGTTGAAAGTGAAATATGTCATGAAAATTGTGAGATGTGGGAAGAAGTACAGAACAACTGAGTGAGGAGGTTCAGAACAGCTGTGCCAACAGCTTGCCACCCTAGAGTAAAACTACGCCCTCTCTTATACCATTCTGATACTAAAAATTGTCTTGTAATTATGAAGTAAGGGTGCTGAATCTTATCCTGTGCAGTATCAGTCTACAAATAGAGGTTAGGGTGGTTAAAGGGCAGCTGCATTATCTTAATTCCCTGAAATACTCGTATGATTTTTTTTTCACATTTAAGTATTATAATTTCGCTTAACGAATTTGCTTGAATCTTCATGAAAGCTTCAACACTTTCAGAAATGTAAGTCTGGGAATGGGCTTCAACCAAGTTCTGGCATAGAATTCTACTTCTGAGACTGAGTCCAGCATGGCCATTGTCTGGTTTCAAGTATTTTTCAAGCTTTGCCCTGACCTGGAACGAGTTCAATCTCCCTGCTGTCAACAAGTATGTATGGAGATACAGCGAGTTTAATAAGGGACCACCATCCACAGTAATATGTTTCGTCGACATCCCTCAATACTATAGACTTCTTCATGGAAAATATAAACTTAAAATCCTCAGCAGAGTCAAGAATTTGGTGTTTGTACTAACTTGAAGCGTCGATGCAACCACATATAATATCTTTTGCCCTTCACCAAGTCATATTGTGGATACTTCTTATAGGTCCATTTTTAGTCCTGACAAGTCCTAAAATTTTCATATATTCATAAACTTAAATGTATGCGTCAGTTACTGTACGTGGTTATTTCAGCCAGCGCACCTCGATGACATGTACGAACTCTCACTCACAAGCATAACCACTCCAGCAACAAAAATTTCCACATGCACTTCTCACCCTACACTCCAGAAACCTTCCACACTTTTTACTTTTGTGCGAAGGATTGGGTGCAGGAAGGTCACACTGTCAGCGACAGAAAATAGTGTTCCTCGGCCCAACGAATCAGATGCGCGTCAGGTCCTGGAATACAGGGTGAGAACATGTAGGCTGTAGTGGAACCGCGCAGCCCAAGCCGAACGAGTGCAAGCCAGTGATTACCATACTTACATTGTTTTGTTCCGATTACCGCCATACGGGTGCTGTTACCTTAGAGAAGAAATTTTGATGGGGTTAAGAATCACGGGCGATGTGGATGTGCTGTAATATGAAAGGAATGATGCCTCAGACTTATGGCAGCAAATGGAAAGATATATGCTACAGTGTTGCTGTTGCAGTTGTTGCTGACCAGAGGCTCATGTGGACGTAAATCAGATGCATTGTAGACTACAGTTGCTCTTCACCTGCAGTCCACCATTCTCTTTTCGTGGGTAGGGAAGGAGGTGAAAAATGTGTGGTTAAGACGTCCTTCTCCAGTAACATATAAAAGTGCAATATGCAAAGTAAATTGGCAAGAAAGAAATTATACAAAACCTCCTATACCATCTGGAATATTTTTCTAATATAACACTTTGGGTCGGGTTATAAGATTTATTTTACATGACATTATATAAATATTTTTTAAGTTAACAGACAAATATTTTGACTGAAGAAAATGTTGGGGGAATGCATACTTATTGTGGGATCGGGGACTATCAGATCCAGCCTGACAGGACACTGGCGATGGGCATTGTACCGTCAGGTCGCCTCTAACGAACTTTCTGTTACGCTGATCGCCTATAGCGTGGTAGGCACTTGGTTAATTTCTGAGTCATCACATGGCAGAACGTGGGCCCAAACATTGCCAAATAAGGCACTATCTCTCACTGCATGGACGTATCTGCCACTGCAAAGGCCATGTGACTTGAGAGTCTCACTGGTTCGAGGTGATAGTGGTGTGATAGTGTGGAGTGACGGTGTGGAGTGATTCTGTGCGTGGTGTGGTCTGGGTGATGTAGTTAGGATGTTGGTGTGGTCTACCTCCATACTTCAGGTTACTTACAGTAGTTTTTTTTTTTTTTTTTGTATTTATCATCTTTTGGTATATTTAGGACCAGTCTGAGGTAATTAGAGGAGGCGTATGAGTTTACTACGGGTTTATTACAATGAAATTTCATAAACCACAACGGAAAAATAACTACATGAGCTAACTTATCCTTGCTACCGTCTATTTACCTATGTAGTTTATCAATTCATTTGAGCTTAACCTGAAATTGCTTCTTTTATTGTCAACCTGTATCCTTTTCTTCTGAGTTGGTATTTTTAATGGAATAAAAGATGGCGAATATTTACGTGTCCGTTTGGTTGAACATTGAGTTAGCAGACAGTTATTCAGTTTTCAACCCAAAATTCCCAACATATCATATCTGATTATTTCGTTATTTCCCAGTAGTGATGTAAATAATACTAAAATCCTTTTTAACGGAGAGTACACTGGTAAAAAATATAAACCTCAAGGAAAATACCCTAGGCCAAAAAAATGAGAGTTTAAGTGCCCATAAAACGGAATTATACCTGGAGGAATGTAAAAAGAAAAGGACAAGGAAACAGAACGAGGACGAAAAGCAAATTGCCCAAATGTCCTTAATCCAATACTATGCTCGCTGGTTATTAGTGTTACCTCACTGGGTGCAATCCTCCTCAAACTCTCTATCCTTTCTGTTTTTTCATGTTTCCTAACTAGGCCAATTCCTCCTCATCCTCTTTGACTCGCTGTTTATTCGTGTTCCCAGTTTATCACTATTGTCTCTCCCCTTCCTGTCTTGTCAGTGAAGAATGTCCTAAAATGTCCTCTGGGTGTTGTGGGTGGAGGTATGTTGGGCAATCTATCAGCCTAAATGTCCCTGTGCTTAGCTCAGGTACGGGAGGAAGGAGGACTAAGAGGGGAAAGGAGACTGGTCATTGAGGTGGGATACTACAAACGAAGGATGGATAGAGAGAAAAAGAATATTGGCGCAGTTAGGTTGACTGGAATACGAGAATAATGAGGAAATATTAACGAACTGAGAAGGATAAAGAAAAATTGCCTTGAAAGAAGGATATGATGAGGATATAAATGACAAAAATATTTTCTATCTATCTATTGCCAGACGCCTCAATCCTGTAAGGGGTGGCCACAAACAAATAGCCAACATGTCGCCCTGTCCAGCGCCATTTCACTGCCCTGCATCCAGCTCACACACCCCTCTCCCATATACCTCCCCATCCCATCCCTCCATCTCATCCTCGACCTCTCCCTGCCCCTCCCCTCCTTCCACCGCACTCGCATACATTCTCCTTGTTAGTCTCTCGGTCTCCACCCTCTCCACATGGCCATACCACCTCAGTGTATTTCTCCTAACGTTTCCTATCACATCCACATCCACTGCATCCTAGGCTTAATAAGGAAAGTAATGTAGCATTTTAATATAAATCTATTCAAGGTAATAATGAGATGCATGATTTATAAGGAAATATTTTAAAAATAAGAAAGGAAGAGAGGTATATACCGGTAATAGAAATGAGGGAAAGATGACAGATATGGTTTTTATAAGAGAATAGTGGCACGACCAGAGGGGAGGGAAAAGATCAATTAGACTATGGGAATGGTGAGACAGATGAATGACTCTGCACTTGGCAGTGCAACCATCTTTCCACTTCGGATTGATCCCTCCGCGGGGCGTTTTGTGTCTGATGCTGCAGCATAGACTGATTTGTTTAAGGATGCTTTCGATTCCAAGCAGAGTCGCCGTGTATTGTAACTCCCTGCATCCTGTCGTCGTGCCACTTCTCCGTGTGGTTTTGCTTCCCGTGCCCGCGAGGTGAGGCGCCTGTTCATGGATTTGGATGACAGTGGTTGAGCTAATCCCTTAGGTTTCTTTCCCATTTTTAACAATTGGCTTCCTTCGGTGTTAGCCTCTCGGTTGACTAGAGTATTTAGGGTGTTTCTGAGATCTGATGTCTGTTCTCACTGTTGGAGAATAGTTAATGTGTCAACTCTTCTGAAGGTTACGCCCTCATCTGGGGCAGGGGATTGGCACCCGATTTTACGGACACCAGTTTAATCTAAGGCTGCCTTTATGGTGGCCAAATGGTTTGAGTGAAGTGGTTTGCTTCCAGGATGTCAATTTGGTTATCGGCCTGGTCTATAGGTACTGGCAATACATTGCCAACACTGCAAACAAGGACCTATGTTTTATAACAACTCTGAATTGTGGATCTGAAAGTACGTTAGTGCAGATTAATTTCTTAGCTGCCTTTGATAGGGTCAGGCTCTGAGGATTACTGTATAAACTTGCCGCAGCTGGAGTAGGAGGCTGTGTACACTTTGTAGGGGAGAGTTTATGTCTTGATGGTGCTTATGATGGTTCTTGTAAGGTTGTGTCTAGTACTCCACGTGTTAACACTTTTGGGTTCAGTTTTAATTAGTGTATAGCTGATCTGTCTGCTGTGGTTGAGAGCTCTCATTTTATCTGTGTTGATGATACCACTCTGGTAGTTTTTTGTCAGTAACGCAGTGAGTTGGTCTGTGGTGGCATGACACTTTCAGTGCGATGCTGAAACGGACTGAGCAATGGTTTCAATTCAGGGATATGACGCTCAACACAAGGAAAGCTAAAATATTAGTTGTTGGTCACTGAATGACTCATCACTCTTCCACCCAGATTGGTCCAGACCAAATCAAAATGAATAATTAAACTACCACCTTGAGGCAAGGGCCTTTATTTTCTTACGTATAACGTCTCACCCTCTTTCGAGGCAAAAAGTCACACGTATGGAAATAAAAGCCCTTCCCTCAAAACGGTGCTTCGAGAGTATTATTTCTCAGAATAAATTACGAGTAACTTCATTCTTGCTTTGACATCAACCCTTCAACTCACTTTGATTTAAATCATATAAATATTTCCAGTTGACCTTACTATGTGACCTGGTCCTTTGACCAACTGCTCCCAAAAATAATATGTCAGCCCCTAGGAAGACCGTTAACAGTTCCACCAAGTTTATTCCAGATCAAATCAAAACTTTTGTTTTGATTACTCACACACACACTTCAACAAAAAAGGGATGAGGCTATGACACACCTAATGTCTGATTTGGCTCGTATCTCTGATTGGGGTAAAAATAATCTTGTTATTTTCAATGCATCAAAAACTCAGTTCTTACACATATCGACCTGACAAAATCTTCCTCAGGATTACCCACTAGTGTTTAATAATGAACAGTTATGTCCTGCATCATCCTTGAACATGCCTGGGGTTTCATTCTCTCAGGATTTGTCTTGGAAAGAACATATTACATCTCTTGTGAAATCTGCTTCCAAGAGATTAGGTGTGCTAAGCCGATTCCGTACTTTCTTTACCCCTGCACAGTTGTTGACCTTGTACACGGGTTTTATTCGCCCGTGTATGGAGTACAACTCTCATGTGTGGGGAGGCTCCCCACATGCAGCTCTTCTCAATAGGGAGGAGTCAAAGGCTTTTCGTCTCATTAACTCTCCTCCTCTTACTGATTCCCTTCAACCATTGTCTCTTCGCCGCAGTGTTGTATCTTTATCTCTCTTCTATCGCTACTTCAATGGTCACTGTTCCTCTGAACTGTCTGCTTGCATCCCTCCACCTCTACGACGGGCACATAGTACCCGTCTAGCAAACTCTCATCCCTTTTCTGTCCAACTCTCTAATGCAAGAGTTAACCGTTACTCCCAGTCTTTCATTTATGCAACTGGTCAACTCTGGAACTGTCTTCCTCTGTCTGTATTTCCTACTTCCTATGATCTCCAGTCTTTCAAACTGTCGGGAAGCCGACATGCATCCCCTCGGGCAGGTGTAAGAAGACACGCAGCTGTGACAGGTGTGCAGGTGACACCGCCTGCTGGACGTGAGTTTAGGATGAAACGCGGACAGGGGGGAAAGAGCAGGGGTTCGATGGATTCTGTGTACAGCTGTGGGCAATAGGGAGATGGAATAAGGAAGGGAGGTTGAGAGAAAGAGATAACTGGAGGAAGGAGGAGAGAAGGATAGAGAGAGAGGAGTGGTGCAGGTGGTGTTGGGAAATTTGTTTATGCACAAGAGTGCTGATTGGGCGTTATCCGATCGTGGGAGCGCGAGTTGACGTCTGCAGAACCTGGCCTGGCTTCTGAACGGGTGACGCGGGTGAGATGTGGGTGACGGCGTTGGATGAGCGGGTGAAGTCATCACCCACCTCGCAACCACATGACCCGCTAGCGAACATCGGCAACCTTTTGAGGCCAGAAAGGAGTGGAGACCTCAGTTCAGACTAGAGCCTGGAGGAGAGCCCTAGTGAACAGCGAGGCAGGTGGACGCAGCCCGACGTAGCCTGGTGCAGAGACGTCGCTGTATAGCCGAGAGTAAAGTTCCAGGGATTCAGCAATGAGAGCACTACTGATAGTAAGTGAAAAAGTACATGCTTGTGTAATCGCGGGTACAACCGACTAGCAGTGCTATTTTATTTGTCTGTCGTCTGGGACTAGTACAAGGACTCCTAGTTAGAAACGGAGGGAGTCAAGATTTAAATGTTTAAATGTGTTTTTCTTATACTGATGTAACAGTGAATTCATATATATGAGTGAGTAAAGAGTGCTATATATATAACAGCACTAGTGATTTTTTACAAGACTGGCTTTGCTTTATTAAAATAGTGTTAGTATTCAAGTGACTTAAGAGTAGACGTGTAGGTGCGGTTTTTTGGCACATTTGCACGTGAAGTGAAATGAGGTGGGAATTACCTCAGAGTTATTTGTAGATTTTTGTAAATACTATTTTGTAATTAAAGCCTAGAAAAGCCATATTATTTTTTCACTTCTTCCAGTTCCCAGTTCTAAGTACATGTGTGTAGTGGCGTGTTAGTGAAGTCCCCCATGTCGCGCATTGCCAGGGTCGAGGCGGTTTTACCACGTTACCATTCACTATTAAATACGGGAGAATATATTCCCGAGAAATACCGTAACGACACCTGGGCAGCGGTGCGACAAAACGCAGTGTGTCCAGGCATCTCGAATTGAACGGATCTTGAATTTGGCTCTCTTTTGTACTGTTTTTGCTTTTTCTTGGAAGGAACAGTATTGAGGCCCGTGGCCTTTGGTTCCTTCTTCCTTGCATAAAAAAAAAAAACGCGCGCGCGCTCTATGAGCAAAACAGTGCCCTTCTTTCACTATGCGTGCGTGGGTGTAAAAAGCGTACTCGTAGTACGGGAAGTAAACGGGAACAAGAACTAAGAAAAAGGACAATATACACATATAATTAAAAATGAGTAGCATCAAAAATATCCATTATTTATCCCTTGTACTCTGGGAGCCCCACTAAGAGGGGAATTACCAAGAAACGAAGATCGGAGACATCCTCGTACTAAAGGGATTAATGGAAGGGAACGTAAAGGAGGGAGGGAAACCTACCTATGAGAGACTAAAATACAAAATACGACTTATAAGAGAATGGGTTAATGGATGGAAAGGAAAGGTAGAGAAAGGATGGAAACATATTGATGAGACTCCCGGGCAAATAGGCCATTCTCGTGACATACGACATTGGGGGAATAAAAGGCAGGGGTAAAGTACGGCTTCCTTAGTGGGTAGAGAGAGAGAGAGAGAAACGGGGGGAAGGGAAGAGACAGGGAATAAAGAATGACTGGAGGGACATGGAATATCGCACTGACACCTAAATGGCCAGAGAATCTTTGGCCCTCTTGTTGCATCACACTACAGTAGCCTACACCAGACTCCGGAATTTTAGGTGACTGGTCATAGAGAAAAAAATATACAAGTTGTCTGGTGCTAGGAATACTGTGATATGGAACACAAATTGTGTACANTACATTCTGGGTTATGGGGGTGTTTTGTCTGTCTCTGTCTCTCTCTCTCTGTCACACACACATACACACACACACAACTCCTGATATATATGCAAATAATGCAAGACAGGTATGATTAAAATACTTTTGCCCTTATTGGGCTATATTATAAGGTGTCAGATCCCTCCCCATCTCCGTAATTATCTGCTGCTCTCGCTCCCTCCTGATTATGCCACATTTCATCCTTTATGTTGGAAAACATATGAGATTACCATTTGATGCGTTGCCGGTCCATGCCACTTAATACACGTTCCCTTCTCATGATCAAGAAAACTCTAATAATTTTATTCCAGCTAACTGCAACTGTTATTATTCAGCGGACTGAGTCATAAGAGCATGCGTGCTGATAATCTCTTTCATGCTATGTATATCATTTTAATATGGCTATAGCTTGAATATGGAACAAAACGGTACTGTGTGTGTGTGTGTGCGTGTGTGTCCACGGACCTATTTCCACCATGGACCGATTTTTCACCACATTCCTACTTTCAGCCATGAATCCATTTTTTCCTGTGGATCTCTCTTGTTTTCCTCATGGACCTATTTCCTTATGGAGAAACACTGAATCTCCATATGAACTGCATTTTTCCCATGGGCCTATTTCCTCAGTGGACCTTTTTACCCAATGGACCTATGTTTCCATTTGGATCCATTTGCCCAATAACTTATTCACCCATGGATCAATTTTCCCACATGGACCTATTCCAACAAAGGACCTGTTCACCCCATGAACCTATTCCCCACTCGACCTGTTTTCCCCCAACAACCCATCAGTCCATTCACCAACACACATACTTACCCATTCTCTCAATGTAGCCTTTCAGTAGCAGCATAATAACTCAGCAGCTTCACACACACACACACACACAGAAAGAGAGATGGGGGAGGAGGGGAGGCAGGACCATGAAATGAAGGCAGCCTATAGTGAAAGGAATCACGGTAATGAAGAGGTTAATGTGTCATTTTAAAACATGTTAGCACTCTCAAGCTTCCAAGACTCACTCTCAGTTGAATAAAATCGGTCTGGTGCAGTACTCCTGGAATAAACCACTAGGCAAGGTTGTCCTGACTTTTTCAGAGGGAGTTACTTGGAACAGAATACTAGTTGTCCTGACTATGAGGAGGTAACTGTGACAGTATGAACAGTTTAAGGCTTTTGTGTCTCATTTTCACCTGAATGAAATTGTCTGTCATTGGCTGAAATAAAACAGTTTTTAAAAAAATGTTTTGGTTAACGACACAGTGAAATCCACATAGTTTTTTGGCCTACTTATATGAGTAGACTGTAGCACCAGTCTAGCAGGGCAGTACTCCCAAGGTGGATGGAAGGCTGATGACAGGGAGAGCTGGAGCTCCCGTTTCATCAGCCCTCAGGACTAGTTCCTGACCGTCCCCCTTTACTGAACTTTTTCAGTGTCTCAGTAACACAGAGAGTAGGCCAGAATGCTCTCCAATACAAGTTTCTCTGACTTTCAACACAAATCTACATGCACGCTACACACTACACTTCCTTTTCAAAATTTGACAAAAATGGGGACAAATAACCAAGCCTCAGAGTCCCCAAGGGGGGTGGGGACCATAAATGCCCCCACCATCCGCCTCTCTCTCGATGACCACTCCAGGAGCTGCCTGGAACCACTGTCTGACTCACTCCTTCTTCATTTCTGCAACATTCGCAGCCTTTCCTCTAACTTTCACTCTGTTGAGCACCACCTCTCCTCTAAACCTCACCTTCTTTTCCTCACCGAGGCTTAGCTGTCTGAGGTAACTGACAGCAAACCCTTTTCTGTATCCTCCTACTTTCTCTACACTCATTTCAAAGCCAAAGGTGGCTGTTGTGTATATGTACGCAACGATCTATCTTGCTCTCGTGTTTCTGAAATTGATTCTTCTGAATTCTTACTCTCTGGCTTCAGCTTTCCTGTCATTCTCTGACTAACTATATCTGCGCTGTTTACTTATCTCCTGAGTCTACTGACTATCAAATATTCTTTGACTATCTTACATCTATGATGGAACACATTCTATCCATTTCTCCTTTCTCTGAGATCTCCATTCTAGGAGATCTCAATGTTCACCACCACCTTTGGCTCTCCTCTCCTTTCACTGATCCACCTGGTGAACAAGCCTACATCTTTTCTATCCTTAATGACCTAGAGCAGCTTGTACAGCACCCTACCTGTATCCCTGACCACCTTGGAGAGTTCCAACACACTTGACCTCTTCCTAACAACAAATCCTTCTGCTTACACTGTTAATCTTTTCTCTCCACTGGGCTCCTCTGATCATAACCTTATTACCTTAACCTGTCCTATCGCTCCAGTAGGGCCAATGAAACGTCGAATGTGGCACTTTGGTGCTGCAGATGGGGATGCGCTCGGGCAGTACTTCTTTTATTTTCCTTGGAATGATTATTGCTTAAAAGGCTGGGAGCCACCTGAGTGTGCCTTGCGCATTATGGAGGTTAATCTCTCGGGCATGGAAGCATACATTCCTTTCTCATATCTTCTGACTAATGCAAGAAAGCCTTGGTTTAATCACGCTTGTTCTAATGCTGTCCACAGCAAGGAGAGGGCCTATAAAAGGTACTGGAGCCAACCCACCCCTGAATCATATCTTTTTTATGTTTCTGCCTGGAATCGTGCTAAGTCTGTTCTTCGCTTTGCCAAAAATAATTTCATCCGTGCTAAATGCTCTCAACTCTCCAACTCGAATTCTTCCCACTCCTTCTGGTACCTTGCCAAAAACCTTTCTAACAACATTACCGCATCATCCTTCCCTCCTCTTTTCTACTCTGATGGCTCTGTAGCTATTTCTTCAAGCAGATCTCTTCGCTCAGACTTTCTCCTCCAATTCCACCTTAGACGATTCCGGTGCTGTTCCTCCATCAGTTCCACCCTCTGACTTCCTTATGGCTAACATTAAAATTTCTTCAGCTGATGTATTTTCTGCCATCACTGGCCTCAATACTAACAAGGCATATGGGCCTGATGGAGTCCCTCCTGTTGTCCTCAAGAACTGTGCTTACACCCTATCTAGGTAAACTCTTTCGCCTTTGTCTGTCAACTTGTACCTTTCCTTCTTGCTGGAAGTTTGCTCTCATTCAGCCAGTCCCAAAGAAGGGTGACCATTCCCAACCCTCTAACTATCGTCCAATTGCTTTAACATCCTGTCTCAAAATTTTTCGAGTCTATTCTTAATGGAAAATTTTAAAAGGTGTGCAGTTTGGCTTGGGAGGAGGGTAGAGTCCTGGAGGATTGGAAGTCAGGTATAATTATTCCTCTGTACAAAGGAAAAGGGGAAAAAGCAGTGTGTGGTAATCATAGGGGCATTTGCCTTCTCTGTGTAATAGGAAAAATATATGGTAGGATACTTATTGACAGAGTTAGGAAAATTACTGAGGAATTAGTTGGAGAAGAACAAGGAGGTTGTAGGAAGGGAAGAGGTTGTGTAGACCAGATATTCATTCTTAGATCCTTAGTGGAAAAGTTTCTAGAGAAGGGCAAGAAGTTGTATGCAGCCTTCATGGATCTGGAGAAAGCATATGACAGGGTGGATAGACAAAGTTTGTGGAAGGTATTAAGAATATATGGAGTGGATGGGAAGTTGTTGAAGGCAGTGAAGAGTACGTATGAGGGTGCTAAAGCTGCAGTGCGTGTGGATGGCAAACTGAGTGAATCTTTCCATTTGAACGTTGGATTGAAACAAGGATGTGTCATGTCTCCATGGTTGTTCAATCTGTATATGGATGGGGTTATAAAAGAGATACAAGGTCGGGCAGTGGATGTTGGAG
>JAGKTI010000104.1:172149-191359 GCA_018397915.1 Birgus latro
ATGGAGAATGTGAGTGAATTTAAGTACTTGGGCAGTGTGATGAGTAAGGATGGTAGTCTGGAGGGTGAAGTGCTCGAAAGGGTACAGCAGGGAAGGAAGGTTGCTGGTTCGTTGAAAGCAGTGATAAGAAACAGGGAGGTGAGCATGGAAGTGAAAAAGTTGTTACATGACAGTATTGTGATACCAACTCTGACATATGGAAGTGAAGCTTGGACCCTGTTGGAAGGACAGAAGTCAAGAGTGAGAGCAGTGGAAATGAGTTATTTGAGAGGAGCATGTGGAGTCACATGGAGAGACAGACTAACAAATGAGGAAGTGAAGGAGCGTTGTGGTGTGGTTGAGGACGTGATGGGAAGCGTTAGGAGAAACACGTTAAGGTGGTTTGGGCATGTGGAGAGGATGGAGAGTGAAAGATTGACGAGGAGAGTGTATGTGAGTGAGGTGGAGGGGGCGAGAGGGAGGGGGAGGCCGAGGATGAGATGGAGGGATGGAGTGGAGAGTTATATGAGAGAGGGGGGTGTGAGTTGGGAGCGTGGTAGTGAAATGGCAGGGGACAGAGTGACATGGAGGCGATTTGTTTGTGGCCACCCCGTTCGGGATTGAGGCGTCTGGCAATAGATAGATAGATAGATCTTTCCTATCACAACATTCTTTCTGATCATCAGTAGGGGTTCTGTCAGGGACGCTCCACTGCCGACCTTCTCACCTACCTTTCAGAATCCTGGTCATCCTCCTTTCGGGATTTTGGCGAAGGCTTTGCCATTGCACTTGACATCTCAAAGGCTTTCGATCGAGTCTGGCATAAATCTTTAATTTCTAAACTACTGTACCCTTTTACGGTTTCTATCCCTCTATCTATGCCTTCATCAATAGCTTCCTTTCTGGTCGTTCTGTAGCTGCTGTTGCAGACGGCCATCGTTCTTCTCTTAGATCTATCAACAGTGGTGTTCCTCAGGGCTCTGTCCTATCACCAACTCTCTTCCTTTTATTCATCAATGATCTTCTGAGTTGTACACCTAACCTTATCCACTCGTATGCTGATGATTCCAGCTGTCACCTTTTCGTTCGGTTCCCACAACGTCCATCTCAGCAGTTACTTCAGCAAACAAGGGATGAGGCTATGGCACACCTAATGTCTGACTTGGCTCATATCTCTGACTAGGGGGTAAAAGTAATCTTGTTTGTAATGCATCAAAGACTAGTTTTTACACCTATCAACTCGACACAATCTTCCACAGGAGTACCCACTAATGTTTAATAATATCCAGCTCAGTCCTGCATCATCCTTGAACATGCTTGGGGTTTCATCCACTCGAGACTTATCAAGGAAAGATCATATTGCATCTTTTGTAAAATCTGCTTCCAAGAGATTAGGTGTGCTAAGCCAACTCTGTGCCTTCTTTACCTCTGCACAGTTGTTGACTTTATACACAGGTTTTATTTGCCCCTGTTTAGAGTACAACTCTCATGTGTGGGGAGGCTCCCCACATACAGCTCTTCTCAATAGGGTGCAGTCAGAGGCTATTCGTCTTATCAACTCTCCTCCTCTTACTGGCTTCCTTCAACCTCTGTCTCTTCGCTGCACTGTTACCTCTTTATCTCTTTTCTATCGCTACTTCAATGGTCCCTGTTCCTCTGAACTGTCTGCTTGCATCCCTCCAGCTCTACGACGGGTGCATAGCACCTGTCTGGCAGCAAACTCTCATTCCTTTTCTGTCCAACTCTCTAATGCAAGAGTTAATCGTTACTCTCAGTCCTTCATTTATGCAGCAGGTCAACTCTGGAACTGTCTGCCTCTGTATGTATTTCCTATGCCTCTGCCCTGCACAGCTCACCTGTAGCAGTACCTAGCCACATCATATGACTGGATGGGAGATTATCTACAGTACTTGTATTCTCAATTTCACATACAGTAATTCATATTTCTCACTGTCAGCTGTTGCAATACATACATGCACTATAGTACACAGATTGGCATGCACTGTACAGTGAAAGACAAAAGTCGAGTCCCAGTTTTGTCCGAAGATTAAGTGAAACATGTGAAACATTATGAGAGTTCTACCACAACTATATATTCATGGTTGGTTAGCCTGACTTTCCTCATGCTTCACATCTGCTGCTGATGGGTTGACAACATAAATGAACCTGGGAAATTCCAAAGCCTTAGCATCCATTTGTGAGAATTGCTACATCTATGAGACAAAATGTGAACCATATTTGGCCAAGTGATGGCTGCCACACTGCTACATCTTACACCTTACCACAAAATGTCAGGCAGACCTAGTATATATCTTGGTATGGAAAGGGCAAAGCAACATGAGTCCTACTACTGGGAAGAAAAGAGAGGACACAATACAGTAAAACCTCACTATAATGGAGTACTGTAATTGGGGCCCAAGCCATTCTGAAAAAAAGCGAAATTCCAATAAAAGTAACATCCGGACTTCCCCCTGCTAACCCAGACTTTTTCTGATATATCAGACATTAGTCTGAATTGCACCAACAGTTTTTAAACTTTTTTCACTACCATTGGAGTACTGTACCGTATTATACATTCACTACAATAGCCAAATGGTATAATATATATAATAATAATGTATCTTACACTGATAAACATATCTTTTATTTACCTTATTGTGGTGAACATAGCTGAAGTGGTCAGACAGTCCGGACTGCTTCTGGTTTTATCGGACTTTTTCTGATATGTAAGAATTTATTCCGGAAGCTCCTTGATTCCGATGAAAGTGAATTCCAGTCTATTGAAATCTGTTATACTGAGGTTTTACTGTATACATTTGTTTAGGATGAAAGAATCTTGAACAGATAGTTCAAACTTTTGGTGTAAGCAGAACTGTAGAAAGGTGGATTAGGTGCTTTCGGGAAGAAGGCACAAAGGAAAGCAGTCATCGTTCAGGTCGCCCTAATGTTACCACACCAATACAGATCCAGGAAACAATCATAATGATAGAAGGACCTGCAAGCTATGCTTATTCTGTAAGAAACGAACTGAATCCAGAATGAAGTACTGTACACAAATAGCTGTGCACAGACTTCGGTCTTCTGGGTTATGTGTTCGAACTTCAGCCAGCTGGATTCATTTTGCCACTCATTACAAAACATTTGATTATAATTATACATTAACTCTATCCTCATGTGTAACAATGTTGTTTGATGACAGATAATGACAATCACAGCTCATAATTACCAACTTAACCCGCCCAGTTCCCCTGATGTACAATGCACGTCACCACTTCTTTTCACGCTCAGACCCACCAACGTGCATCGTACGTCAGTCAGTTGCAAGGCCCACCGTTTGGACATTTGTCAAGATTTGCAGATGATTTTTGGTAGGCATATATGGGAGACCTTCCTCTACCTGCTGTCAAGCAGGGATACAGCCAGGCCCCACCTGACCCCCCCTCCCCCTCACACTTGGCAATTCACCTGTTAGCTGTAACCTGGCCAGTAAAGACATGTTGTGCCACGGTCTCTTCAATGACGAAATTCATGGTGAAAGTGATTCCTGAGGTGGAGGACAAAGAAATAAAGAAGCTAGAGGAAGAAACGAACAGAAGTGATGAGGTGGTAATGTCGTAAAGAGGGGTGCCATATGTTGGTGGTTTTGGTGAGTGAACAATGCTTATATTGCCTATATTATTATGTGAAAACCAATATAGTCTTGTACTACACATAGATTCGTACCAAATATATAAATAAATACATAATTTAAAGTGGCTTGAATTAGTTAACCCTCCCATAGTTCGTTTTCTTTGAACCCAGGTACCCTGAGAGAGAACAAAAAGGTAAGGCTGACTGTCACCTGTAGCAACATTTATAAGCTCAGGAGGGCGTATTCTCTATGAATTTGCAATGTTTCTCACCAAAAGCGGAGGTTTGAGCCAAAAAAAGACAAGCTGAAAATCGGTCGGGTTCTGAGGGTGGGTTGGGTAAAAAAGCAGTCAGGACTGGGCAGGTTGAGCTAAGCAGAGTGTTCCTAACATGGTATTAAAAAAAAAAACAGACAAGAAACTGTTCATATATATATAACAAGTAAAATTAGCAGTTGGAAAAACAAAACTAGAGTAAACTCTCAGTTATCTCTTGTATTCAGCCAAGCCCTGTGCCACGTAAAGCAAATTGCCATATATTTCACAGTACCCTCCCCACTGGCTCAACATTCAGCGTTAAGCGGGATATTGTGTTACTATCCATCTCGACCCTCCATTCTAAAAACTTTCCCATGAATAAAAGATGAAAGCTAAGCATAAAATACAATACTGTGCAGTATTGATGCAATGCAGTAATACTATACAGTACAATCCCAGTTAACTGGGAAGCTATGGGAATTTACCCTCCCAGTTACTTATTTCTCCTAGACATCTGATACATACAGTACTGTACTGTATACTCTTATGCATAGACTATATCACTGGAGTATAATATATACGATACCATCTGTATCCAGGGCCACACACAAAATTCCATTTGAAACATAAACTCCCCTTAAACACACCCCATAGACATAAAACACATGATTGTAGTGTCTTGCAGGCATGCACAGTGCACACGGTAAGGTCATTTTGTTAAACTTTATTTGTTATTTTATTCATAAAACATGGGAAAATAAACAAAGGAAATTAATCTTGAGCATTTAGCGGTGAACTGATGATTAGGATAGAAGTGTTGTACAGTCGAATTATCACAACTCCCTTGCTCATAGTTGTGTATGGCCACGAATCACCAATTTATTCCTCAAATACATTCTAAGAGGCATTTATACATTATCATAGAATGCATTTGCCCTGGCAAAGAAGATAGGATCCAGATGATACAAATGAAGGTTTGCTTTGTTGGATAAAATTACTGCGCTTCCAATTCATGCGTATTTACTGTATTATCTGCATACCAGATGAATGGCGGGTGAGGGGTGGAGTACGGCTGTCAGGCGAGGAATAAGTTGGCGGGCCATGGCCCTACACATAACTGAGGGCAACAAAGTCATGATAATTCTGTTGCACAACACTTCTTTCCTAATCATCAGTTCACCAATAAATGCTCAAGATTTATTTCTTCAGTTTATTTTTCTATGCACCTCATATGTATTTACTGTATTATCTGGAAAATAGCTGAGTGGTGAGTGAGGAGCAGAGTGACGTTAAACAGCTAAGGAATAAATTGGTGGGCTGCAGTTGTTTGCATAACTGTAAGCAAAGGAGTTGTGATTATTCTACTGTACAACACTACTTTCCAGATCATCAGTTCACCAATAAATGCTCAAGATTTACTTCTTTACTTAATTTTTTCATAGTTTTTATGAGCAACATTTAACAGAATGGACTTGCCAAGATTCTGTAAGATACTGCAAGCACGTTGGTAGTTAGAAATGGTTCATTAGGTAGAATACCATACAGCTACCACTCACTTTCTCCCAAAGGAGAGCACACCATTTTTTCGATAGATTTATTCGTCCTGCTTCTCTCGACCCTCTATCCAAAAGACTTTCCCATGAGTAAACTAGAGGGGCACTCAGTGGGGCGCATCTCTCAGAGGGGCGCATTAGGTGTGCTATGGCACACCTGTCTGACTTGGCTCATATCTCTGATTGGGGTAAAAATAATCTTGTTATTTTTAATGAATCAAAAACTCAATTCTTACACTTATCAACCCGACAAAATCTTCCTCAGGATTACCCACTAATGTTTAATAATGTCCAGCTCAGTCCTGCATCATCCTTGAACATGCTAGGGGTTTCATTCTCTCGGGATTTGTCTTGGAAAGAACATATTACACCTCTTGTGAAATCTGTTTCCAAGAGATTAGGTGTGCTGGGCCGACTCCGAACTTTCTTTACTCCTGCACAGATGTTGACCTTGTACACGGGTTTTATTCGCCTGCGTAAGGAGTACAACTCTCATGTGTGGGGAGGCTCCCCACATGCAGTTCTTCTCAATAGGGTGGAGTCAAAGGCTTTTCGTCTCATTAACTTTCCTCCTCTTACTGATTCCCTTCAACCTTTGTCTCTTCGCCGCACTGTTGCTTCTTTATCTCTCTTCTATCGCTACTTCAATGGTCACTGTTCCTCTGAACCATCTGCTTGCATCCCTCCATCTCTACGACGGGCACGTAGTACCCGTCTAGCAACAAACTCTCATCCCTTTTCTGTCCAACTCTCTAATGCAAGAGTTAACCGTTACTTCCAGTCCTTCATTTATGCAACTGGTCAACTCTGGAACTGTCTCCCTCTGTCTGTATTCCCTGCTTCCTATGATCTCCAATCTTTCAAATGCAGTGTGTCCAGGCATCTCGAAATGAATGTATCTTGAATTTGGCTCTCTTTTGTATTGTTTTTACTTTTTCTTGGAAGGAACAGTATGCGGGCCCTGGCCTTTGGTTCCTTCTTCCTTGCATAAAAAAAAAAAAAAAAAGGGCAACGTAATTTCCAAACCACCCTTCATAACGGGTTAGGTTTTCTCATCAATGATTAGGGTTTCACAAAAAATGTTTTCCGGATCCAGAATCTGTAATACGATCCAGATCAGTCCCAAAAGTTAATCAACTGCTCCCTGGGACATGGGTCATCTGCCCACCAAATCTGGTTCAAATCTCTCTTTTAGTTTTTGAGTAATCTTGCTAACAGAAAACAAACAAACAGGGCTGAAAACGTACTCTCCTTGTAGGAGAGAAAGATGAAAACTAAATAAAATCCATAACAGTATTGATACAGTACAGTAATACTGTACATAGTGTACTATGTACTCACCTAGTGTTGGCATCAGTGGAGGGTATTGCACACCATGCAGTACAGTTCAGTGCACATAATCCCATGTGGTCCAGTGGCTGTAACTACGTATACAGTAATTTCAGAATCACAATAGAGAACTAGAACATGAAGCACTGAGAGGCAACAAGCTTTGCAACAGCAACAAGTAAGGCATGAGAGGTCACAGAGTAAGTGTTAGCACCGGGGTTTTGCCACCACAGTCACAAGAGCAGAGCCACTCCTGCTATGAATTCTGATTAGCTGGCGTGTTGCAGGCGTTCTCATTTGCCTGCGCGTTGTGGGATTTTCCCAGGCGCCGACTGGCCAGTGCAGACAAGTGATTGCTGTGCCTCACATCCTGATATTGCAAAAAACTGTTGGTTACTTCCCATTTCAGTACAGGATGTTGCATAATTTTGATGGACATTGATTTAGTAAAGCCAAGCCAACTTCACCAGATATTGCAACAACGGATAAGTGAGAGTTTTCTTACACAGTATACAGTATTTATTTTGCTTAATTATCAAAAATATGCTAGCATCCACAGGGCTCATCACCTGGAGCAAATGGCAGTTCATGTCACTACTACCAACTACCCATATGACGAAAAAGCAGAACACACCAAAACTTGAGCCTTTCAGCAGATGTTTTCACCAAATTTCAGGACATGACTCTTGCCTCTGATTGTACATCCAGAACATGGTCGGAGGTGCCAGATTCTGACAGGGTAATTATACATGAAACATGGTCTGCCAATCAGAAATGGGCCAAAGCCAGTGTTCTCATTGAATAAACGGTGCTTACCAGTATGATACAGCTTGTACAACAGATAGCTCTTCCGAGACCTTTTATTTTTATTTTTTTTTACCCTTTTGATGGCATTTTTGACATTAGTGTGCAACTTAATGATATCTAAGCACCTGCCAGGTGCTCCACCCTTGCAGTCAACATGCTAATAAAAAGAAAAGCACTTGTTTACTAGATGGGGAAGAGGGTTTTAGTCATCATTCATTCATCATTCAATTCTACATTGCCTTATGAGAAGTGCAGGAGCCCAAGGCTAGGGAAGTTGGTCCTGACATTTAAGATGAGAGTGACCAGCCTCACTCATCCCTGAGTGACATTACATGAGCAGTAAACCCCAACCACTCCTTGGATATAAACCTTCACCGGCTCAATCCGAATGGAGCGCTGTAATTACCCACAAAACCACCAGGTGCCAAAATTTGGTTATATGGTTACCACCCAGTGTAGTAAATGGTTTCCTAGTGTACAGGAAACCATTTGGCTAGTTACTCAATGTAGAGTCACCCACAGGCAGAAGGAAGAGGAAAGAATGAAGGAAAGAAAGACAGAAGAGGATGGAAGGAAAGAAGGATGGAGGAGAGGAAAGGGCAGACACACGAGAGCAGCACTACATTGAGTGAGAGGATGGTAAGTGCCCCCATCTACCACAAAAGAGTGCTTTGTGTTACAAAATTTTCTTATCACTTTCACTGCAAGGTACAGCAATTACAGGGTGCTTGGGTAACAGTAACCCCTTCACTGGTTTCATAAATACTGTACCATCAAAAAAGGTAAAAAAAAATCAAAGGAGGGACCACCAAAAGCAACAATAATATATATATTGTACACCATTTATGCAGAACATGGTGCCTCATGCTGCCATATTTACTGTGTAATACTAGGATGTATGTAATCAAATATATTGCATCATCATCTAATCCTGTTTTGCCCCAAAAGGAGTGTAGGAGCCTGGGCCTGGGTAAGTTGGTCCTGACACTTAAGATGAGAGTGACCAGCCTCACTCATCCCTGAGTGTCATTACGTGAGCAATAAACCCCAACCATCCTTTGGATATAAACCTGCACAGGCTCAATCCAATTGGAGCGCCTTAATTACCCACTAAACCACCAGACGCCATAAGTTGGTTATGTGGTTACCACCCAGCATATCTAGCTTGTCACTCAGTGCTGAGTCACCCATAGGCAGAAGGAAGAGGAAAGAATGAAAGAAACAAAGACAGAAGAGGTAGTGTAGGGTCACCCTTAGGCATAAGGAAGAGGAAAGAATGAAGGAAAAAAGACAGAAGAGGACAGAAGGAAACAAGGAAGGAAGAGAGGAAAGGTAAGTCACCCAAGAGTGTCACTACATCGAGTGAGTGAATGGTGAGTGCCCCCACCTACCACTAGGAGCCAAGATGAAGTAAGTAGGAGCGGCCTGAGAATCAATCAAAATATGTTACACACTACTAAAATGTGTTTAAAGATTCTGGTACCTCTTAATCTACCTATTTGTCTGGTAAATGTGCATCCCTCAAAAAATGTACTTCTTCAAAAATGGTGCGTGGTATGGCTGCCAGGAGGCAGAATGAGGGGAATGTTTACAAAACAAATAACTTGTACAGTGAATGAACTCATTTTAAAAATACATTTATCTTTCCTTTAATTCAAGCATAAATTTCTTAAGAACAGTAATGAAATACTGTACATTTAAGCTAAAAATTCCAAACTAAAACATATTATGCTATTAACAATGAGAGATGTATACTGTATTAAACTGATGTGCCATATAATGTCAACCTTAGTAAACAATCAACTGTTATGAGACATTTAATTAAAGGATCTTACCATTTTAGAAATTTTTTAAAATACAATTGCTATTCTTGATTATACAATCACTATGATACCCCATGAAGCATCATTTTCAATAAACGATTGCTGATTTTGTTTACACAATCAGTGATTCCTAAACCCAATCATTATCAGACTGGTTTCCCATGAACATAACTCCATCGTATAGCTAGGCTGACCCACACAGAGTAAACTCTCAATAATCTGTTGTAATTCAGCCAACCCAATGCCAAATAAAGTGAAATGCTAGATACTGCATATTCAGCTCAATATCAGCTTAGAGCTGGATATTGTGATTCTATCCACCTCAACCCTCTATCCTAAAAACTTTCTCATGTGCAGGAGATGAAAACTAAGCATATAAACACAATAGAGTAAAGATGCAGTGTAATACAGTGCAAAATGTACTATCAAATGTACTCACCAAGTGTTGGCATCAATGGAGGGTAGAGTCGTGCACCATTCAGCAGAGTACTGTACAGTACAGCACAAATAATCCCATATGGCCTAGTGGCAAATGGCTCCCCCAAAGATTATTCCAGCTCCACCACCTCAGGCTTGATCTCTACCAAGGGTGCTGGAGTAGGTAGTGGTGGTGGAGCGACAGAGGGTGTCAGGTGGAGCTCCAAAGAGGCCTCCAACTGAGGTGAGACCTCAGGTGGAGACACTGCAGTCGAGGGAGCTGATGGTGGTACCATGGCCAAGGTGACTGGCTGAGGCAAAGAGGAATTGGCCGTGGTGGTACCTGGCTGGGGTAAACAACACCAATGTGAGGAAGTAGAGGGCTGGGGCAACAGTGGCCAGTACGAGGAGGTTGAAGGCTGGGGTGGCAGATGACTATGCAAGGAGGTCGAGGGCTGCTGTAACAGAGTGGCAGGTGCCACAAGACGGAAAAAGGACGTGATGGAGAACTGCCTGGGGATCCTTCTCAATTGCTGCTTTCACATTCTCATGGCCCTGTCGCAGGTACGTGGCCAAGGCATCAGTAAAGATGGGCTACCAATTAGGATACTCACAGTAGTTGAGAGGGACCTCCGCTGCATGAACCTGTTGGAGCCTTGAGATTTCTGCCACTTCATCACCATCATCATCCTCTCCTTCCTCCTCCCCTTCATCCTCCATGCTTCCTGCAGTCATGGACTTCACAATTTCCCTGTTGGATGGAGTCTAGTACCTGGGGTCTCCCTCATCCACTTCCAGCCAATCGTGGATCGTGTTCTCAGTTACCTGTACTCCTGCTGATGCCATATGCTGGAGAGTCTTGAGCTTTGAAGCCGGTAAAGTCAGCGATGGTCTCTTCACCCTTGATGAGCTTGTTCCAACCATGCTCAGGCATAAGTGCTGAGAGTTCCCTCCAAGCCTGCACCCAATTGTAGATTACAGACTTGAGGGAATACTGCTAGAGGTTGGTCAAGGTCCTCTCCCTCTACTGTCCACACCTTGGGCTGCATCAGCCTTGTCCTCAAGTGCAACCGTCACATATTCCATAAACTTCCTCTGGTAAAGCCACTTTGTTGCTGCAATAATACCCTGGCCCATGGGTTGCAAGACTGAGGACGAATAGGGGGACAAGAACATGACCCTAATATGACCCCCATCTCCATCTCAGAAGGATGGGCAGGAGCACTGTCAAGGGGCAGCAGAGCCCTCACTTGGTTACGAGCAAAGCCAAGACTCTCCGTTTGATAACAATCTCCTTCACAGTGTGATTGTAGAACTAATCTTAGAAAATCTTGGCTGTAAACCAAGTCTTCAGCAAGTGGAAATAAATCACTGGGAGACTATCCATCAACCCCCGGAGACACTGTCGCTGTTTGACGTGCCCCAGTACAACAGGTTTCAGACAATGGGAGCCAGTTCCACTGGCACAACACAAAACAAAGACGCGCTGTTCGCTCACCTTACAACCAGGTAATGACTTCTCCTTCTTGTCAGCCAAGGAAAAAGTAGAGACAGACCTGAAGTACAGACCAGTTTCATCAGCACAATAAACCTGATTGAGAAATAACTCTTCTTCATCAATCAGGTTTTTTAGCTTGGTGTGAAACTCATTAAATCCTACCATGTCTGCATTCAACGCTTCACCATAGGTCACCTTGTTGGACAGCCCATGTTGAAGTTTGAACTAGGTCAGCCAACCTTCAGACGTCTTGAAATCCAGTGAACTTGGTGGTTGCAGCTTTCAGCTCGACAGGATGCACAATCATGCCATTGCCACGCTGCTGTTGAAACCACTTCAGGCAAGCCTGGTCGATTTCACCAAAGCATGGCTTGGCCATCATCTCGTATTCATGCCGTCGCACAGTCGTATATGAACATTTTGATGGAGTGCTTGTTCTTCCGCAGATCCTGCAACAAGGTCCAGGGTATGTTGTAATGCTCCAATAGCCTTGCAATGACCCAGCCTTGCTCCATCTTCTCAATTATCTCCATCTTCTCCGTGGAGAAAACTATACGATGCCTCTTACCTGGTGGTGTAGGCACCATGGAGACAATGATCAGGACAAAACTCGAGGCAAGCATGACCTGCAGCAGCCAGGGCACCCCCACAAAAGCCACAAACTCAGCCATCACAAACTAACATCGAGTACAGTAGCGAGCACTTTGGGGCCACAGATGAGGCACATGGAAAGGAGAAACAGCTCTGTGGGTTTGCACCACATGCACTCATAAATAATATAGTTAGCTATTTCTACATTTACAAAAGAGCACTAGGACATGAGAACAGACAGGCAATTAGCTTTGTAGTAACAACAAACGCAGGAAAATAGGAGGCCAAAGAGTTGATCACACCACTAGGGGTTTTGTGAACGCATGGTCGGAGGAGCGGAAAGTTCAGGCACGTCTTTACTCTGTGACTTCCACGGGCAAGAATGAGAGCACGGTGATATTCTCGGTGCGCCAGGTGAGCCGTGCCCGCAACAGATTCTGACTGGCTGGCTCATAGCGGGCATTTTCATTGGCTCAAGAGTTTTGGGATTTTCCCAGGCACCGGTTGGCTACTGCTTACAAGCCGGTTAAGACACCTCGATGCTGGATAGTACATAGAACTGTCTGTTACATCCTGTTCCAGTACTGGATGTTGCATAATATCGCCAGATATTGCTTTAATGGAGCCAAGATAACTGCACTGGACGTTGCGTTGGGCCAGATATTGTGACAACGGATAACTGAGAGTTTCCTGTACAGAAGATACAGGTATATATTTTTGCATATAATATACACTACTGCAATGAGAATAAACTAGGAAGTGGTTAATAAAACAGTACATACTAAATTTGAAAGACTCAGAAAAGACCCATATCCATATTGTTATAGACAGGCTCATTAAGGACACGTTGTAAGTTACTTTTGTCCTTTAGCTTAGCCTGTAGTAATTTCTGCTCCACAACTCCAATACGCACATCCATCGCAGTAATCTCTTGCTTCACTCGAGTCAACGCCTTACGAATATTCACCAGGGGAGCTGCAGAAAAATAAAAATTAGAAAACATGAAGCCACTAATCATAATCACCACCCACTATAATGAGAGCCAGCAAAGAGAGAGAGCAAAAGCATAAGTATCAATAGAGCACCCAGTAAAATGGCTCACATGGGTCTTTGTAACCTTCATTCAATTATGTAGTCAAAAATCATCTTCATAATGTACATTTTATTTCAATAATTTTTCGATGTAGACAGAACACTCAAAACGGCCAAAAATTAAAGAAAAATTTTATATATACAGTAAAACCTCAACATAATGGACTTCAATACACCAGAATTTGTTTTTATTGGAATTGAGGAGCTACAAGACTAAATTCATATATATCGGAAGAAGTCTGATAAAGCAAGAAGCAGTCCAGACTGCCTGACCACTTCAGCTATGTTCACCACAATAAGGTAAATAAAAGACATGTTTATTAGTGTACAGTACAGTATTATTATACTGTATATAACAACATTTCAAAACTGCAGTGAATGTACAATACAGTACAGTACCGCGATCCGGACTAATGTCTGATATATCGGAAAGAGTTCGGCTTAGTTGGAGGAAGTCTGGATGTTCCTTTTATTGGACTTTTGCTTTTTATGGAATGGCTTAGGCCCCATGTCTGTTATAATGAGGTTTTACTGTATGTGTATATATACAGTAATCTCTACTATCTGGATGACCACTATCCGGTTACCTCACTATTCAGACATCGTGGGCTGATGGCCGAAACCCCAAAATTGAAAAAAAAAAAAAATCCGATTTTCTCCGACCGCGTCAGTTTGAATTTCCCAAGCACGCCGACCAGCTCCCTTCCCGCCCTATCCCCCTCCTTCTAGTTCTGTCTCAACTCCCATGAACAGTGGACGGCTGTCCGATCATTTGCGGTATTTTCGTTCTTGTTTAAATAATCAAAAGTCACAGTGCTAAGGATTAAGTGCAGTTAAACACTGGATTACTGGACATGCTTCAAGAGCAATTATGACCACTGTAAAAACCTTAGAGGTGGGGGTAAACAAGGAGTAAACAACAATCATGGACATGTAAGTAAACATTGTCAACTGCTAAATATTTTCCATAATCACTTCTAAATCCTCATTCTCTGGTTACATTTTATTTACTTCATGCTTTGTGTCCCATATTTGAGTGCACAGGCTGTAAAAGAGGTGATTTTCTCAGTGATTACCATGTCTCTTACATACGTTCACTATCTAGTCAAATGGTGAACATTTTTGCCCTACACACCTCTAAATCACAATTTTTCTGGTTACATCTTATTTACTTCATCCTTTGTGTAGCATATTTGAGTGCACAGGCTGTGAAAAGGTGATTTTTTCAGTAATAATCATGTCTCTTCCATACGTTAATTATGTAGTAAGCTGGCGAACACCCCTGCCTATATCACCTCAAAATCATCATTTTGGGGTTAAAATTCGATTAATTCATGCTCTGTGCCAATTATTTATGTGAATGGGGTCTTAATTAAGTGCTATGCATGTCCGGTAGGGAGGTAGGTAGGTGGTTTTCTGATTTAGGTTAGGTTAGGTTAGGGTCAAGAATGACTGGTGCTGTTGGTGAACAGTGAACACCTTTGCCATACCTAACTCTTTTTCTAGTAACAATTTATTTATTTGATGCTTTGTATCCCATATTTTAGTGCATAAGATGTGAGAAATTATGATTTTCATAGTGACTGCCACGTCCGATACTTACTTACACTAACCTGCCAACTCGTGAACACCCCTGCCTTATTCACCTCAAATTCATCATTTTGGGGTTAAAATATGATTAATTCATGCTTTGTGCCAATTATTTATGTGTATAGGGTCTTAAATAATTGCTATGCATGTCCGGTAGGGAGGTAGGTAGGTGTTTTACTGATTTAGGTTAGGTTAGTTAGGGTCAAGAATGTCAGGTGCTGTTGGTGAACAGTGAACACCTTTGCCATACCTAACTCTTTTTCTGGTAACAGTTTATTTATATGATGCTATGTATCCCATATTTTAGTGAATAAGATGTGAGAAATGATCATTTTCATAGTGATTGCCATGTCCAATACTTATTTACACTAAGCTGGCAACTCATGAACATCTATGCCTTACTTACCTCAAAATCATCATTTTTAGGTTAAAATTCAATGAATTCATGCTTTGTGCCCATTATTTAATGTATACGGTGTGAGAAAGGGTGATTTTCATAGTGATTTCCATTTCTGATAATTACTTGCTGGCAAGTTGTGAGCACCTATGCCTTACTCACCTCTAAATCATCATTTTTTGGTTAAAATTCAGTTAATTCATAATTTGTGTGCATTATTTATGTGAAAGGGGACTTAAATAAGTGCTATGCATGTCCGGTAGGGAGGTAGGTATGTGGTTCTCTGATTTGGGTTAGGTTAGGTTAGGGTCATGAATGACAAGTGCTGGAACTTCAGGACCACTATCCGAACAAGACCACTTTCCAGTCATGCCTTTGGCTCTATTACGTCGGATAGTGGGAAGATTACTGCATTCCCACTAGCCTCGGTTCCCGTTGCCAACTGCACGTAGTAATCTCTCTACTATCCGGACGTCCACTATCCGGATACATCACTATTCAGACATCGAAGGCCGTCCGACCCCCAAAATGCCCCAAAATTCGAAAAAATCCGAAAAAATCCTATTTTTTGGGACCGCGTCGGTTTGAATTTCCCCCGCGCGCCGAACAGCTGTGTTTTCGCACCTCCCGCCTCTCTCACGGTCTCATATCCCGCTCAGCTGCCGGGTCGTCAACACGCTCTCAACATGGCTCCTGAAGTGCTTGGTTTTGTGGTGATTCCCTATCTCCTGCAGGGCTTGATGCTGCTCTGCACCTTCTTTATCGTGTGTGTGATGATTATCCCAGCACTTGAGAAGAGGAAGAAAGTGGTTTTGACTCTGGAGAAGAAGCAGGAGGTATTGGAGAAGGTGGACGCCAGGTGGCCGACATCACGGATCCTCCGTTAATTCAACCTCCCTCGCTCTGCTTTGTTTTATATCAAGAGGTCCCGAGACAAACTACAGCAGTACACGGCTGATTTCGCTTCGAAAACCAGACGGAACGTGGGGAGGAAGATGATGTTTACTCCTAAGAACTGACACTGACCGTTCCACGCTCATCTGGTATCGACAACAACGTGCTGCTGGTGTGTTGGTACATGGAACGGAGCTGAAAGCTGCTGCCGAGAAGTTCGCAAGGCTACAGGACTTCGCGTTCAAGTTACGGCACGGACTTACCAACCGTAAGGCCCAAGGCGAAGCTCTGGACGCTAACAACGAAGGAATAGAAGAGTTTCGGCAGAAGGTGAAGGGCTTGATTGACAGGAAGGGCCTCACTCATGGTCAAGTCTACAATGCTGACGAAACTGGCCTATTTCATCGTTCAGTTCCCACTAACACTCTCGCTGAGGAGACGGAGAAGTGTGTACCTGGCCCCAAGCTCTCCAAGCAACGGGTGTCTGCTTTGTGCCGTGCCAATGCTAATGGCATGCACCGGCTCAAGCCCGTTATTGTTGGTCGTGCAAAGCAGCCTCAGTGCCTTCGTGGGTTAATGGATGTCCTTCCTGTCGTGTCGTACCATTCTCTGAAGGCTTGGTTCACAATCAAGATCTTCAGAAATTGGTTTCACAAACACTTTGTCAAGGAGGTCATTCGTTATCAGACGGAGACACGGAAAATCCCACGTGACCAGGTAAAGGCCCTCCTGATTCTAGACAGTGCACCTTCGCATCCATCAGAGAACGAATTGTTGGCTGAAAATGGCCGCATTAGGCGTCTGTTTTTGCCACCTAATACAACTGCTCTCATCCAACCAGTGGACCAGGGAGTGATTGTGGCAGTGAAGAGGCTCTACCAACGGAGGTTTTTGGACGAGGTGATGGTTGTCTACGAGGATGAGAACGATTGAGAGGAAGGACGAAACATGCGAGGACAAAAAACTGTCGAAAACCTTCGCCGATACAACCTCAAGTCTGCCATCCACAACTGGGCCAGTTCATGCAAGGAAGTCTCTGTCAAGACTCTAGAAAATGGTTGGTCTCGGCTGCTTCATGGAAGTGACATGGTGCACGATTTTGTAGGTTGTGACGTGGATGACTTCCATGCAAGGCTTCGTGTAGGTGGAGACAATGTGGATGTTGACGAAGTGCGTGAGTGGTTGGATGACGACGAGGGCAATCCTGGGTATCAGATCATGTCTGATATCGAGATCGCATCTACTGTTGCCAGTCCGAGTACCCAGCAAGAAGATTCCAACGAGGACAGCGACGATGATGCAGACTCCTCACGGCTTGCCACTACTCCAACCATCCCCAGGCTGAGCGCACTCCGGGAACATGTGGAGTTCGTTCTCGACTACCTGGAACACCCAGACTGCGACAGGGAGATGGGGCCCTTGGGACTTGTGGAGGAAGTGCGAGCTTTCAGGCAGCGCATCATTAATCATCAGAATCGTCGTTGCTTGCGTCAATCAACCACTGACAGTTTTTTCAGGCCAGTCAACCCTGCCGTCGTCAACCCTCGCTCCACACCATCATCTCACCAAGACAGGCCTTCTAGCTCTGAGCCACAGCCCAGCACATCAGGCACGGCGGAGTCACCACTGGATGTTAGTTTGCGGCTATCTTCTGAGTCCTCTGCAGTGGATAGCGTATCACCACGTCCCACCAAGGAGCCCCTACGCTGCCTCCATCAGCTCATCTCGGACTCTGACAGCGACTAAATTCTCCAGGACTCGTCACTAGACCACACGGGAATTTACTGTTATGTACAGTGCAGTGAAGTGATGTGATGCAAGGTATAGTTAGTTATGCGACAGGAAACGTTATGGAAAGTGCTGGTGAGAAGTGCTGGTGAGTGTAAAGTGCAGCAGAAGTGCTAAGGTGTCAGGTGCAAGATCTTACTGTCAGAGTCTGAGATGACCGAGTGAGTTATACACCAGGACGGCAGCATCATTCTCGTAAGTACCCTAACTTCATCAAAATTCCTTGTTTTGTTCTTCCCATATCATTAATCTCATGCACAGACTGTGTGAAATATGATTTCCATAATGATTTTCATGTCTAACCTGTTTTCAGCATGCTGTAAAGTGGTAAAAAAATTCCCATAAATGTTAATCATAATTTCCTGCTTTTAATTTAATTTTTTCATGCATGGTTTTGAAGTGCACCAGCTGTGAAAAAGGTGAATACCATTGATTTGTGTGAAAGATGATTTCCATAATGATTTTCAAGTCTAACCTGTTTTCAGCATGCTGTACAGTGGTAAAAAATTCCCATAAATGTTAATCATAATTTCCTACTTTCAATTAAATTTTTTCATGCATGGTTTTGAAGTGCACCAGCTATGAAAAAGGTGAATGCCACTGATTTGTGTGAAAGATGATTTCCCTAATGATTTTCATGTCTAACCTGTTTTCAGCATGTTGTACAGTGGAAACAAATTCCCATAAATGTTAATCATAATTTCTATCTATCTATCTATTGCCAGACGCCTCAATCCCGAACGGGGTGGCCACAAACAAATCGCCTCCATGTCACTTTGTCCTCTGCCATTTCACTACCACGCTCCCAACTCACACCCCCCTCTCTCATATACCTCTCCACTCCATCCCTCCATCTCATCCTCGGCCTCCCCCCTCCCTCTCGCCCCCTCCACCTCACTCACATACACTCTCCTCGTCAATCTTTCACTCTCCATCCTCTCCACATGCCCAAACCACCTTAACGTGTTTCTCCTAACGCTTCCCATCACATCCTCAACCACACCACAACGCTCCTTCACTTCCTCATTTGTTAGTCTGTCTCTCCATGTGACTCCACATGCTCCTCTCAAATAACTCATTTCCACTGCTCTCACTCTTGACTTCTGTCCTTCCAACAGTGTCCAAGCTTCACTTCCATATGTCAGAGTTGGTATCACAATACTGTCATATAACAACTTTTTCACTTCCATGCTCACCTCCCTGTTTCTTATCACTGCTTTCAACGAACCACCAACCTTTCTTCCCTGCTGTACCCTTTCAAGCACTTCACCCTCCATACTACCATCCTTACTCATCACACTGCCCAAGTACTTAAATTCACTCACATTCTCCATATCCTTTCCATCCAATCTCACTGTACACTCACTGGCTTCACTTCTCTCGAAGACCATCACTTTACTCTTCCCCACATTCACCTTTAGATTCCGTTTCTTACACACTCTCCCAAACTCATCTACCAAGCCTTGCAGCTCCCCTTCGTCTTCACTCAACAACACAGTATCATCTGCAAACAACAGTACAGGGAGTTTCCACACACTGCCCTCTCTCACTAGGGCCACTCCAAC
>JAGKTI010000105.1:0-10120 GCA_018397915.1 Birgus latro
AAGCATCCCCCCCCCCCGCTTTCTTTATTTCCCTCGCTCGCCACGTGTATTGCAGGAACGTGGCAACACCGCGTCGCATTCCTCCTTGTCCAGGGTCGTGCATGACGTCACATCCGGTCACAGTTTGTTTTATCAGTCATACAGTCAGATGTGTTGTCATTGGTCGCCCCCTCCCCTATCTAATTTTATCTTAATTAAGGGTTTTATCGTTTTTGTGGTGGTGGTGGTGGTGGTGATGCTGGCTTTGTGTTGTTGTAGCAATGGTATTGTTACTGAGTGGAGGCGGTGGCGCTGTAGTAGTTGAGGTGGTGTTTTGGTGTAATAGTATTACGGAAGTAGTTTCAGTGTGACTAGTTTTTTTTTTTTTTACGTGTCAGACTCTGGGCATAGGCTTCACAGCCTGCTATCAAAGCCCAGCAGTCCTCCTATACCATACACCTCTACATGTCACCACTTCGGCGCTAACACCGTCCATATTGAACACATGCTAGGGCCAAGGCTAGGGGTGTCTCATGCAGGACTAGTGTATTGGTATTAGCGGGGGTAATTTTACGACATGTCGGTGGGTCTTCTGGTAGATGAGTAAAGCCTGCTATAATGAAATTCAGATCTTTAAACTGTTCCCAGTCCCAGCGGAGGTTTGAACCTGGGTCCGTCGTGACTGCAGGCCGCCTCTCTACCGATTGAGCCACCGCCTCGGTTATGTTTTGGTGTTAGTGGTGTTAGGTACTAGTGTCGTGTTGGTGGTGTGTCGTTCTGGTGATGGTGATGGCAGAGTACGCACCATTGCACCAGGTAGTGTACACTTTCCGCTCCCCCACTGAGTAATCCTGAAGCGAAATTCTTGATTATATTTACGACCGATTCCCTCTCGTAACTCTGACTTATTTTTGCAGAAGGGCAAGAAGAATGTAGTGTTTCCACGTCGTGTTCTTCAAAAATAAATGTTAGGTATAAGGAAAACCATGATATAAATTAATGCGCGGGTAGTACAAGGAAAGGAGAATGCAGAAAGTTCACGTGTTCCCTATTCTTGCAAATTGAAATCTGAGTGACGAGGGGAGGGGACTCGTCTCCACCCTCAGTAACCGTGCATATATGGCCGCTGTTAGACTTTCGTATTGCACAATGAGTTTATTACCTTCAATGTGATGACGTACTGTACATTTTTTTTTTTTTTTATATAAATTCCTACCCTCTGACGGTTATAGCCACCTTAGGATAAACAATTCGTTGTTGACGGATTAGGTACAGCCTTCATTAACCCTTTTATTGCGAGAGGTATTTCCCAAGCTGAATAAAAGCATCTGGAGATAGTAAGAGTAAAATCAGGGACACATTATCGGAAACAGGTGGGAAAAAAGATCTGTGTATGTACGTCTTGTTTTCACCTCCACGTTCGTGCCGGTTTTCGCCTGCATGTTCTCCTGGCTTTCCAATTAGTAGCTAATCGTTTCTTCATGACATCTGCTCAGCATGTTCACGTCCACTTTCAGTCTCAAGTTCATGTCATGTTGATCAGTTTTCTTCATCACATCCATGTCTTTTCACCTCCATGCTCATGTCCTTGAAACCACCTATTTTTCACCTCCATCACGCTTTGTTTTCACCTGTACGTTCTTCTGATCCCCTAATTACGTTTCTTACCTCCACCCCTCTTGACGTCTGCTTGGCTCCAGGCCACTTTCTCTCCACGCAGTCAGCAGATACTAGTAGGTTCACATGGGTTTTGCCTTACCTGCGGGAAAATGGGGGGTGGGGGGGAGTGACTGGGTGTGGGGGGGGGGGGGGGAGAAGGGCTCTCTCAAGGATGGTCGAGTGGGAGTGGATGATATAGGTAACAAATGGATATGTAGGGAATGGATGACTCAGGTACAGATGGGATAGTTTGTGTTTGGATTATTTTTATTATTATTTTTTGGGGGGTGGGTGGGTGGGTAGGGATAGGGAGGAGGTGAGTGTGCGTGTGGGAGTGGAAAGAAGGGCTATTTCAAGGCTGGTGGGAGTGGGGAGGGGGTGAATAAGTGGATGGATGTGGTGAACTTGTGGACCTGGTAATGATTTATTTATTTGTTTATTTTATTTTATTTTTTTTGAGAGGGAGGGGGGGAGTCTGTATCATGTGGAGTGGAAGGAAAGGCGCCATCAAGGCTGTAGGGGTGATGGGGAGTGGATGTATCAGGTAAACATTGGATAGTTACGGTAAAGACTGGGTGTTTTTTGAGAGTTAGGGGGAAGATGATAGTGTACGGTGCGTGTGGGAGTGGAAAAAGGAACTCTCTCAAGGCTTCTGGCGGGGTTGGGGTGATGTGGGGAGAGGTGGATGAGTGAATGAATGTGGATTTGATGGTTTGCGTGTGGATGTGATAACTATTTTTATTGTTTATTTTTTCTTATTTTGGGAGGAAGTGGTGAGTATGCATGTAGGAGTGGAAAGGAGGACTCTCTCAAGGCTGGTTGAGGTGGGGGTGTAGGTGGATGAGGTAAGGAGTGGGTGGAAGAAGTGAATATTGGGTGGATTTGTGAGTGGTTTTGTAGAACTATGTGGAAAAGATTGAGTGGATGAAAATTTTTGGTGTTGAGACTGAGTGGTTTTGTGCTAAATAAAGATTGAATGGTTTGTGGGTGGATAAGGTAAAGAGTGGGGTGGGAGGACATGTAGGGTTCGGGGTGGGGGTAGGGATTTTTATTTATTGGTGGAGGTATGTGGATATGTGAGTGGATGAGCCAAATACCAGATAATATGTGGACGAGAGGTGGATGAAGTAGATACTGGTTGCTTTTCTTGTTGGAAATTTAGAGATTGTGGTGTTGTGGATGGATGTCGATGATAAAATATAACTTGCAGGTGGATGAAGCAGCATGGATTAACCCCTACAGCAAAGGACGTCATTTTTTATTATCTTTCTGCACCTAACAAACGATTTAATTCATACTTAAAGCATCCGAGTATAGAATGGGCTAATGAAGGCAGTATTTAGTCTTCTAGTTCAGGTACTCTCTCTTAAGTTGAAGGAAACCGCCTGGATAGCATTAATGAAATTTAAGATCCGGCACTATACTGAAGGAGTTATTGAAGCTGCGCGCGCGCGCGCACACACACACACACACACACACACACACACGACACACGAGTGGATAGAGATGACTGTGGACTGAGTTCAAGTAACAAGCTTGAAAAGTAACATGGGTTTTGAGTTTTCTGACGTTCAGGCTTGAAAAGGAACATGGGTTTTGAGTTTTCTGACGTTCTTTACTTGTCCCCTTATTTTGCCAGGCGCAGAAATTTCTGCAACTTTGCGCAGTTTTCAGCGCCCCAAAAGTTTCTGCATCTTAGTTTTTTTTTTTTTTTTCATTGTCCAGTAGTTTTTTCAGAATTTTTCGATTTCTCTGCAGCATTGTCCAGGTTTTTGCACGTTATCCAGTGTTCGGCAGTATTTTCTAGCATTTTACAGTGCTCCTCTTAAGTCTTCAACAATGTTTTCCTGTTTTTTCCTCCATTTTTATCCAGTCCGTCAATATTTTCCTGTTTTCTGCTGTATTTTTGTCCAGCCTTTGACAGCGTCTTCTTGATTTATGCAACATCTCCAAAGTTTCTGGGGCATTTACTAAGTTTTCTACATTTTCCAGTTACTGTAACTTTGTCGTTTTCTGCAGATTTCAAAGTTTCTGCAATATTCTCCATTTCTAAAATATTCGTAAACTTTCTGCAAGACCTAATTTTCTTCAACAGTCCCGTTTTTTGCAAGTAGGGAGGCGTCCTTGCATTGTACAGCTTTCAGTGAGCTTCCTGTGGTCACCCCTGTCTGCTTCCTCTGCTCACAGCCACACCTCAGCAACCTCCGCACTCGCACATACGCATCATTCTTACTTATTGCAACATCCTCGCTAACAGGAACACACGTGGCAACATCTCTAACAAGAACATACGCTACATTCTCCCTAGCCACAACATCCTCATTCACAGGAACACGTTTTGTTCCCACGTGCAGCAACATCCTCATTTACATAAATGCTTTAGTAACACACATAACGTCTCTCACAGCAAAACAATAGCAACGTTATGATCCATAGCATCGTCTTTATTCATAGGAACGTATTGGTAACAACGGTATTCACAATTACATCTCTCACAGCAACACAATAGCAGCATTGTATTTCACAGCAGCATCGTCACTCATAACAAAAACAACAGTTCTCTGAGTTCAGCAACATTCTGTTGAATAGCAACATTGTCATAACACGCACAGCAGGACTGTTGCAGTATGTCACTCTATAGCCGTACGCCTAAATCCAGTAAGGTGGCCGCACACGGGTCGCCCTTTCCTGTCATTTGGCTGCTCTTACTCCAGCTCATTCATGTCTTTCCATTCCATCCCTTCATGTACTGTACATAAGAAAATCTATGCAAATAACCCTCCCAACAACTGATTAGGAGCCCATTTATCGTCATTCTGATTCACAGCGGCATTCTCATTCACGGCAACACGCTTGTAACATACACACTCAGAGCAATACAATAGCATTGCCCATACTCATAGCAGTACTCTAGCAGTTAACACTCTCAGGAGCACAACTAACAACACATTTCCCAACTTCGGCAGAGTTGCTTAGGGCAGACCCCTTTTGCTCCACGAACTGCATTTCCTATTCATTAAGTAAAATTAGTGGATAATATTTAATAAGAAAGTATACATGAACACCGGAACCCTTTTACTTCAAAAGGTACGAAGGTGAGTTTTCCCGAGCTGGCGGCCATGTTGTGACGTCACGGTGTTATTGTTTGATGGGAGGGAAACTGGGCGCGCCTGGTCGGAAGATTCATTGCTTCATTCAGGTTTTAACTCAGGTTGTGTGTGTGTACCTAAACCTTTCCCAACACCGGATTTTTGTCAGAGGTGGACTATTTAATGCAATATGCAGTCTCGTGTCAGGTGAATCCGTTTTACGTTTGTCTTGTCCTAACCCGTGTTGTGGTTGTTTACCAGTGAATGAATTATGGGACTGGAGGAGGAATAGAGGATAAGATCTGTGGTGATCCTGCCGTGGGGACCCTGGTTGCAGTTGAGGAAAAAGAACCCAGACGAAAGAGAAGGAACTGTGCAGAAGGAATTAGTGGTGAAGTGTGGTGGAAGAGAAACTGTGGTGAAAAAGTGTGGAGAATAAGGAGCTGTGGTAGATAAGTGTTGGCAAGGAAGAAAAACTGTGGAGAAGGAAATGTAAAAAAGGGCCTGCAGATCATTGAGCTTGAAAGTGTGTGGTGGTAGAAAAGCTTGGAGCAGGAGAGGGGCTGAACGTGTTGATGTCACCATGCGTTCCCGTAGCCGCAGTGTTGCCGCTCCTGCTCCCCCTTACACCTCCGGCTCTTCCTCCTCCCGAAGCCTCCTTAACCTTCCAGGAGAGCTCAAGCTACACTATCCGGAGGTGTTGAGCGTGGCGGAGAAGCTCACAAGGCTGTTCTCACGCTCACATTCTTACAACGTGTACAAGCACCATAAGGCGCTCTCCATAGCCGACTCTCAGGTAAGGTAGAGGCAAAGCATGGACCATTACAAATGTTACTGCAGGAGTAATAGGTGAACAAGAAAAAGTAAGTCAGAATGTAAGGAAAGTAACTTCATAAAATAAACATTTTTTTTAAATGTGAGACTGATGAGGGAAATGGTAACAGTAATAACAGATTGGTGGCGAAAAACGATGAAAACAAAACGCATTTTGTTTTTGAAGATAAATTAGTGTTCAGATAAATGCACTAAGACAGTGAGAGAGAGAGAGAGAGAGGAGGTGGGGCGATGGAGTTGAGAGGTATTATCAGGGAGGAGGGAGTGATTTGGGGGGAGGGTTGGCCTTAATGACAAGGGGCTTCTGCCCCAATGGTCGATAGGCCTTAATTAAGAAGTTGAGGGGAGGGCAGTCAAATTGTGAGTGAGAGAGAGACTGGGAGGCGTTTTGTTTGCGGCCACACTTTTCGGGATTAGGGCGTCGGGTTATAGATAGATAGGTAGGAAAGTATAAACAGATACAAAGTCTTAATACTGTTGATGATAATCATTAGCATAATAATAATGACTCATAAAAATACAGCAGTTTAATAGTTGAACATGCAAAAGTTTAAATAGCAAAATATTAAGTAAATTGTAAAAGTCTGTTAAAGGAAGCGCGGTGAACGGCTGCATATTTTAGTAATGCTAGATAGGCTGCCATTATGGAAACTTCTGATTAAGGGAATGAATTAAATGATTGTCATAATATACAGGTGAAGCACAGTATCTGTTTATAGTCAAAGTATCAGGCATTGTCTGCGGTTATGATTACACACCTGGTTGATGTAAAAGATGTGTAGGTATGATAGATTAGTGTTAAGGTAAATGCACCAAAACTATTCGAGAGAGAGAGAGGGGGGGGGGAGGCAAAATCCGAGTATGTGTGTGTATTATGTGGTGTGCGTTACGGTATATCGAGGTAGGTAGGGTTGAGTGAGGGTGTTGGTCGGTGGGCGTGGCGTAGTTGTGGATACATATGGCCATCTGTTCTAGCCACACCCACACCACTCTCTCCCTTTTCTCACTTTCTGCTGGCCCCGAATTGTCGCCATATCACTGTACAAGCACCCTTATGTCACTCACTCACATCTCTCACACTTACTCAGTTGCTAACTCAGTCCTTGCACTCACTTCATTCACTCACTCATTCTCGCTGGCGACGCATTGTCGCCTAATCATTCATCAGTACCAGTTTCAGTCAGTTTTGCACATACTTCCAGTTATCTAGCCTTTTAACTCCTTCGACCTGTGGAGATCATTGTTATTAAAATTTTGTTTTATACCAGATTATATATTTTTCAACGCCCTAGCAGTGACAAGGATAAAGAAAGCAATATGTGCCACCCCTTGATGTTTATTGTCATCTAGGTTTAACAATAAAATAGAATCCATTGGAGATAAAAATACACAATTGAAGGTTAACATTTCCTACTCCGCATTTCATTCCTTCTTCTTAGTCTCAGTTTTCCACCAATCACGTAAATCACATTGTCTGTGCACATATATTTTTGTCACATTATTTCTTCATTTTGCACCGCCTTTCACATTTCCAGTTTCCACTCCTCATTCAGTATATATTTTCGGCCTTACGCACTTTTTGTTCACACTTTCCATCAATAGTTTTTCAGTTATCTTTTCATTTAGACTACTTCGCATACTCGTTCATCCCAATTCTCATTTTATTCACTTTTACATTTAACCATTCACATTTTCATTTTGCACCATACTATATAAGTTTACTGATCTATTTGTCGTTTCATTCTAGCCTTAACCAACTCCACTTCATATTTTATTCAATTGGTGTAGCCTCATATTCCCTTCTCCACTATTCATCCTTTTGTATATCCTTTCATTTATCAACTACGCTTTCATCTACTTTGCATAGCCATTCACATTCCCACTTTTCTTATCCACTTTTCCCAGAAGTTCTTCTTTCATCCATCATCCAGATGGGGGCACGGTGGCTCAGAGGTAGAGCGTCAAGCTCGGGACCGGGGGGTCGCGGGTTCGAGCCGCGCCCGGGACTGCCGTGCCGGGAGGGGTAGCGCCCCCCTGTTACCTAGCGGGGCTATATGATCTCACTGTAAGGTCTAGCTCGGGGGATTCTTTAATCCCTTTTTTCTTTCATCCAGTTTTCTCGGCCATCCAGATCTTTACGTGTCGTTTAATTCAGGTGTCCCAGAAATTTTTATTCTTATCCGTTCCTCCTTTTTATTGGTCTTTATTTGCTTAGCCGTTCTTCCTCTATATGTTTATTTGCCTACTCGTTCTTCTTTATTTTTCTTAATTTGCTTACCCGTTCTTCCTTTGTTTTTCTGTATTTGCATACCCGTTCTTCCTCTTTCTTTTTATTATTTGCTTACTCATTCTTCGTCTTTATTTTTCATTATTTGCTTACCCGTTTTTCTTCTTTATTTTTCTTTATTTGCGTGTCCGTTCGTCCTGTTTATTATTCTTTATTTTTCTTATCTGATCATACTCTATTGTTCTTTATTTGCTTACCCATTCTTCTCTCTATTTTCATTTGCTTACCCGTTCTTCTTTTCTTTTTCTTTATTGCTTACCCATTCTTAATCTCTATTTTCATTTGCTTACCCGTTCTTCCTCTTTACTTTTCTTTATTTGCTTATCCGTTCTTCCTCTTTATTTTTCTGTATTTTCTCACACGTTCTTCTTGTTCATTTTTATTTTTCTTATCCGTTCTTCCCATTTATTTGTCTGTTTCTCTTAACTCCTGTTTTTCTTGCCCGTTCTTCCTCTTTATTTTTCTTATCCGCTCTCGTTCATTTTTCTTTTTTCCTTATAAGTTCTATAATTTTCTTATTCGTTCTTTGTCTTCTTGTTTTTCTTATCCGTTCTTCATGTTTACCTCTTGTCTACATCACCTGTAAATTACTCCCACCCCCTCACATACCTCCACGTGTGTACCGTCTCGCATTGCCTCCATATTGCATAACCTTTCACATTTCCGCCGTTGTTGCACGACCCTTCGCGCGTCCTCCATGCTCTCTCTCTCTCTCTCTCTCTCTCTCTCTCTCTCTCTCTCTCTCTCCATCATCTTGCGTGCCCTTCCACGGGTCCCATTGTTGTCACACACACACACACACACACACACACACACACACACACACACACGCAGAGAGAGAGAGAGAGAGAGAGAGAGAGAGAGAGAGAGAGAGAGAGTTATGTCGTCACAGGCCATGATGCAAGCGCCTTGACCTTCCTTCAGGCTTGGTGACCCTTGGAAATACATTAGTTCAGTTTCCCACATTACCTAGAGAAGGAAAAAATATAGGTTGGCGATTGTTTTGTTATACAGTATCTTGTTTTCCTTGCATTCCTTACACAAAACTAGTTCACCCTTGCATAGGTTGTGAGAGAGAGAGAGAGAGTAGGGGTGAAGGAGCTGGAGAATGGGTAGGATTAATACTTATCGACTGCACGAATGGTCATTACTCATTATTTGCTAAGTTCCAGTCTTCTTGAATATGGCATGCAACAATCGAATTTATATTCAGGCCTCCAGTGGTGGAGAACAGGGTAGAAGGGGAGAGAGGCGGAGGGGATTTTAAGGGGGGGATTAGCGGGGGGAGGGAAGTGCAGGACAGGTTCCATATTTACCAGTCTTCTTGAGCTAAGTTATGTTTAAGAATCCTCCACTCGTTCAGCTACCAAACACTTTACAGCTAGGGTGAATATTGAAGTGAAAAATACGAAAACAAAACGATTCCTGGTAAAAGAAACTGTTAGCTTGATGAGTTTATCTTGCAAGTTTGTAAAGATCCTTGATAAATACTGGAACCCTAGGAGGTCTCAGAAGGGACTAAGGGAGACCCAGAGTCCCACTCCCAGCCAGAGCTGCCAGAGCCCAGACCCACAGTCACTGTCACCCACACCCACACACGCGCTCAGTCTGTGTCCAACTGCCGAAGTGAGGGGATGTCGATGCTGCTCCTCGGAAGGGTACGCGTTCCACGCCCATTTTGGTGTCCTGCGATTTTAAAACTGTGCTGCCTTTTAGTGTGTGGTGTCAGAGCAAGGCTTGATATTAATCCAGGTGAATGTTGGAAGAAGAGAGGCAAGGTGTTTGTTTGCTGTGTGAGGTGATAATGTGACGACCAGCACGTCAAAACACATCCAGCCAGCCGCCATTGAAGCTGGAATGTTGTGGCGAGGGACTTAATGTTATGGTAGTGGTGGTGGCCTGATTGGAACAACACTAGTGGCCATCGCACCGTCTTCCTGTTGATTTAGTGCCGTGTTGGACTGTCTCTGCCGCTTTTTGTAATTTCTCGGATATGGAGAAGAAAAGGGCGGATGTTAAGTGATGGGAGGTGGAACTGCAAAATCATGAGGCGCTCGAACATCTCTTGAATCGTTAAAGAGGATGGCCAGACCTATAGAGAATATGTAAACCGCTGCTAGTATACCGCTGAAATGTGGACTAGATCATAAAAGTTATCAAAAGTTATTAAATATTCGTAAAAGCCTCTAGATCCATTGCTAAAGGCGCGGTTGACCTCCTGAATAACAGTGACATGTAATGACAATCCCTAACACCAAAAAAAAAAAAAAAA